>RYFJ01004419.1:0-45271 GCA_003991445.1 Oryza meyeriana var. granulata
TACCATTAAACCAACTAGAATATCGGGACCTAACCGAGGAAGTCCTAGCCGATTGGTAGTCGGCTTTGTGACGCAGCACTTACCCTCCTCGCAGGATTCGGACCTAACCGATGCACCCGGCTCAGAAGCAGGATCCGTCGAAGGGGTTGCGATGCGCCGGAGTTGTATGTCGTTGTGATAGATTACAATGTCCCCGGGCATACGTATATATACCCCGAGTTCTACAGTGAGTCCTTATAGGACACGATATATGATTTCCTATTCTATAACAGAACGCTAACAAGGCCTGACCGGACACGAGGTCAGGTTTCCTAAAAGAGAAAAGAGATAAACCTTTCCTAATACTATTAGTAATTAACTGCACGCGCGGTCTTCACGGCTCCTTCTCAGACTCGGTCTGCTTCTTGGATCAATTTCCATTATCCGACTGCAACGCATCGCTTGACCGAATCTGATTACAGGTCCTTAACCAAATTTTGGCGTTAATCAACATGCCCCCAATTTCGAGTTCTTCTGTAGGATTCCGAAATTTCTTCCAACTTTGGGCCTCTAGATTTCTCTCATACCGAGGCGGCCCAAGATAGCCCACTTGCATAATTGTTTGAAACAGTGCCAACGGCCTCAATTCCCGCTCGGCTGTCATACTCTGTATAAAACGCTTCGTCTTCTTGCCCTCTTTTTTATACTTTTTACATTCAAGGGGCAGAGCACCACCGCTTCATCTTCCACATCTCACCCATGCTCTAGCGAATCTAGACGAATTACTGCAGCTGCTCTTTCTCCGTCCGTCGACCCTGCAACTCTCTATTTCCGCGATGGCAACAGCATCTGCAGTTTCCTGAGGTAATCTTCTCATGCCCCGATTACTTTTCCCCAATCTGCAATCTGTACGAACCCGATTTGCCATGTTCTTCACCTGTTCTTCGGTGTTTCTTGTCTACTGTTAGCATGGTCTTAGAGCCCAGATCTTGATCCGGCCGCCTGATTAACCCCTGCTTTTTCTATCATGGCCCCATGGGCAGCGAAGATCCACCGATTCTCATCAGTGCCGTGGAAAACCCAACACTTCCCTTCAAGAACTCCCATGTTGGTCAGTACTGGACCGAACAGCTTCAGGTCCCTGGCGAGCAGATTGCCCGGATGGAGATTTGATGGTACATCAGAGTATCGGCTGCAAAGAGGATCTATTGGAAGAATCTCACATCGGCCACTGCATGCACCCTCTTGGCCATATGGAAAGGAATGAATCTCTGCTCGCATCGGCCTGTACTTCTGGTCTGATGCTTTGGCTCAATGCCTTTCTGTTTGGTCATGGGCCGATGACCCCACTCTGCTTAGATGTGACCATGCTCACCTGCCTGGACACGACAAGCTACATCAACCCCTTCAAAACTCCGGTTCAAGCCTGCCCACCGGCTCCAAAACAAAAACATCGGCGGCTGGTCCAGGTATATCTCTTCACAACAAAGGAACTGGACCGGTTGATGATCGGAGCACGTCGCTTTTCTGAACTTGTGGTTGAACGGTTCGTCTTTGGTGGCGCAAACCCTCGGGCCCGACGACCAATATGCAATGCCTAGTAGAGTGCTTGGCCGATAGGAAACAAATTCCGTTAGGGCACTATCTCCTTGGCGCACCTACCAGCTGCTTCATCAGGTGGCAACTAAGCTATCGGCCGGCCAGCCCGTCGGCCACATTGGGGGTCCTTGGTGTTCGTACAGCTCTGGCTTAATGTTTACACCTCCAAGGGTTCCATCCCAGAAACTTTCCTCCTCAAGATCAATCCTTCCCAGCTGATTACCCAGAAGATCAAGACCCCATCTACCGCCGATGCATCTCTATGGGTGAGGCTGCATCGGCCCTTTCCGGCGGCAAGATATCCCCTGCTGAAGTTAGTCAATGGTTCAAGGGTTTATTATGGCTTTACCAGGGATGCTACTCTTTGGTTTGCTTACAATGACGCATCATCATTCGAGATGCCTTCCAACTTTGATCCACTCAAAGCTCTGAACGATGATCAATCTAAAGCCATATCCTATCGGCCATCAGTCCTTGCCTGCTGCCAACCGGCTTTTCTCTAGGCCGAACTCAACCATCGTATGAGTTCTACACCCATCAACCAGCTCCCGTCAACTCGGCCTTGGCCAGCTTCCGATCGGCCTGTTCTTCACGACAAACTCCAGGCTCGGGCACGGTCAGCAGCGCCCTGGAATATGATCGGCTGCGGTCTTTGACAGACTCCCTCCTGCTAGGCGCTGCCACCGAGGTGTACGTCTGCACTGCCAACACCAAGCCTTTTGTCCGATGGTGTCGGAATGGAAAAAACATCTGTTCTGCTAGCGCCCACTTGTTATTGCTCCCGTCTGGACGCCGACTATGTTGAATCCGACACGAGGTAACTCTTGCAAGCTTCAAATATCATCCTCAATCGTCTCTGACCCTTGCTTTGCAGGCCGCCAGCGTCGAGCCCCCGTCAACAAGCAACAGCGGTCGCCGATTCTGTACCACCCTCATCAGCCGCCCGAACTTAGGACCGACGCTCCATCTCCATCGGCTCTTCTCAAGGCACCTCGGCCGATGGGACAAAAGCGGAAGAAGTTAGCGCATCGCCCCTCCCTTTGAAGAAGCAAGAAGACCGATGCCGATGTCGCTGCTCCAACGCCACTTCTCCTCAAGCAACATCGGCTCCCCCATCCCTCAGGTATGCGCCAAATCTTGTTAACGTCATTATCCACTCTCTCATTTATTTTACCAAATCCTTTTTCAGCTTGGGTCATCGGCTCCAGAACCTCAACATTCTTCTGACATCCTTCCAAGTGCCGAACCGATAGCTTCTCCAGCTCCCCCTTTTCAGCACCAAGTCCTCCAGCCATCGACGAGACTGCTCTATCCATCGGCTACATCGGCCCCTCTGAAAGAACAACCCACTATCCTACCGAAGCCGATGTTACCCGATCTGCCGACGTCCTTCTCAGGTAACCTTTGTCATGCTCGCAACTTTGCTTCTAATCTCTTATTGATCACCTTCGATACCACAATTTTGCAGTCCTTGACCGACTTGTTCTCCTTCGACATCGGTCAATATCTGGAGAAGTAGAAGAAAGCTAACAGCCACCAGTGCAGCCTCCAAACCGTCCTTCTCAGCCGATGTGCGCGAGTATTTAACAAGCATCATCAGTCGCTGGAAAATCCAATCGATGCACTGGTAGAAGACTGCGGGCCAATCCGAGCAAGATTTGCAGACATCGAACACCACCTGCCCGAAGAGCTCGTTGATGCATTGACCCCCGCAGCATATCCTGGAGTCTCATAGGTTTAAACTCATCAAGCTCAGACAGCGTATAGCCGATCGTGCTGACCAACAGAAGATAGCCAAGACATCCAAACCGATCGGCTATCAGCCAGATAAACAAGAAGAAAACTTGATGACATGGCAGCTGTCCCCCAAAACTTCAATCCAAGCTAAATCAACTGAAGAAAAAGGAAGCCGATTTGCTGGGAGAACTTGAAAAAGTTCGCAAGGATCTTGAAGACACAGAATCCCAGCTCATCGGCCTGCCGCAAGCCATCCAAGATCAAGAAGCCAAAGTCGCAGCACAGTGCGCCAAGTCATTCCATCGGCGCAAAAGCTTGAAAGTTATCCCAGGCTCTGATGAAGACGATATCCGGGCCATCAATGAAATTGATCAGATCCGTCTGCGCGCAATCGAAACTATCCGAAAGTTTTTGTAAGCCTTAAACCTTCATAAACTGACGATTTCCGAACATGCCGATCACCCTTCTGCTGTCATGTAACCAATCGGCTCTGCTACTCATCTCTCTCACCCTGATAATTTTTTCCGCTTATTTTAATCTAAAGCGATATCAATTGATATCGGCTGTCTTTAGCGACGTATAAAAAACATCGGCTTTCCGAATTACTTAGAAATCGGCTGTACTTAACCGATTTAAGAGTTGATCCAAACGCTAGGGTAGTATTTCTTGAGATATTTCCCATTAAGTGCTTTAGCAAACTCCGTCCCGTCAAGATCTTCTAATATATATGCATTACCAGGCACACAGCGATTAATCCGATAAGGCCCTTCCCAATTAGGCGACCATTTTCCGAACTTATTATCTCTGGACCCGATCGGCAAAATCAACTTCCACACAAGGTCCCCTCGGCAAACGACTTATTCACACCTTTTTGTTGTAAGCCGAGCTGCCCTAGCCTTATTCTCCTTGATTCTTTCCAGCGCTCTCAACCGATTCTGAGCTAAATCTTCAAGTTCATCTGCCATCAAGTTATAATAATCATCGGCCGTCAATTGATTCTGCAAAGAAAGTCTTCTAGAGCCGATGTTAGTTTTCCCATGTAAAACCGCCTCATGTCCATATACCAACTGATACGGCGGTACCCGAGTAGACCCGTGGCATTGCCATCCGATAGGCCCACAGTGAATCGGCTAATGTAGAATGCCATCGCCGTGGCTGCTCATCAATTTTCCGCTTAATCAACTTGATCAAACTCTTGTTGGAAGCTTCTGCTTGCCCATTGGCTTGAGCATAATAAGGCGATGAATTTAATAACTTGATTCCCATACTGGCAGCAAACCCGTTGAAACTCATCAGAAACAAAAAATAACCCCTTGATCAGTAGTTATCGTCTGAGGAATCCCAAACCGATAAAAATATGCTCCTTGATAAATTCAATCGCTTCTTTGACGTGACCTTCTTCAAAGGAATTGCCTCTACCCACTTGGTGAAATAATCTGTTGCTGCCAATATAAACTTATGTCCCTTACTTGATGGAGGAAAAATCTGGCCGATCATATCAATTCCCCATCCTCTGAACGGCCACGGTTTGATGATAGGATTCATAGCCGATGCCGGTGCCCGCTGTATATTTCCAAACTTCTGACAATCTTGACATCCTTTGTAATACCTAAAGCAATCTTCCAGCATTGTCGGCCAAAAATACCCTACTCTTCTCAACAACCACTTCATCTTATGAGCCGATTGATGAGTTCCACAGATGCCTTCGTGCACTTCACACATAACCACTTTGGCTTCTTCCAAATCCAGGCATCTAAGCAGAACTCCCTCAAACATCCGATAATACAACTCCTCATCAAGTAGCACATATTTAGTAGCTTTATACCGAATCTTCCTGGAAACAGACTGCGACGGGTTTCGTAAGTAATCAATTATCTCCTGTCTCCAGTCATCGGCCTTGTTCTGGACATCAATATCGGCTATCTCCACCTCAACCTGCCTATTCAGCCGATATCCTGAAGCAATTTGTGCAAGATCATTGGCTTCCAAATTCTGCTCCCTGGGAATATGATTCATTGACACCATCTTGAAATCCTTCAACAAATCCACGCATTCTTCATAATATGACCTCAAAACATCATCCCTGCACTCATATTCTCCAGATAACTGTTTGATCACCAACAAAGAATCACCAATAATCTCTATAATATCGGCCCCGATCTCCTTTAATAGTTGAAGTCCTTTCAGCACCGCCTCGTACTCCGCCTGATTGTTAGTCCGATAAGGCTTAATTGTAAAAGCAAACTCAAAACTTGCCCCCCGAGGCGACACAATAACCAAACCGATACCAGATCCATGCCTGCAAACCGATCCATCAAAAAATAAGACCCACGGGATCGGCTCCACATAGTCCCCTGTGCTGGACAATAAAATCGGCCACTGCTTGTCCTTTGATTGCTTTAGCCGATTCGTACCTCAAGTCAAACTCTGTCAAGGCAAAAACCCACTTGCCAACTCGCCCTTTCAAGACTGGAGCCGACAACATATATTTGACCACATCGGCCTGGCAAACTACTGTACACTCAGCCGATAGGATGTAATGCCTCAACTTTGTACACGAGAAATATAAACACAAGCATAACTTCTCCACCGCTGGATATCTCGTCTCAGCATCCAAAAGTCTCCTAC
Organism: Oryza meyeriana var. granulata; assembly: GCA_003991445.1. Taxonomy (NCBI): domain Eukaryota; kingdom Viridiplantae; phylum Streptophyta; class Magnoliopsida; order Poales; family Poaceae; genus Oryza; species Oryza meyeriana. The sequence goes on from RYFJ01004419.1 coordinate 5,944, forward strand.
TTAGATAGAACACAACTCGCTCTTTACCTTCAAATTCTTGGATCAAAACAGAACCGATGGACTTCTCATCGGCCGACAAGTATAATCTGAACGGCACTCCTTCCTGCGGCGGAATCAAAAACAGCGGGGAACTAAGATAATTCTTGATCTCGGTCAAACGCCTTCTGCTGCCTGCCCCCCACACAAATTCTTGATCGGCTTTCAACTTCAATAACGGCGTGAAAAGACTCCATTCTCCCTGATAAATTTGATATGAATCTCCTCACAAAATTAATCTTGCCGATCAACGATTGCAACTCTGTCTTATCGCTTGGTGGCTCTGTAGTCTTAATGGCTCTGATACTTCGCTGACTAACTTCAATCCCTCGCTCATGAACCATAAAACCCAAAATTGCCCAGCCGATACACCAAAAGCACACTTATTGGATTCATTCTTAGTCCGTATTTCTTGGCCCTCTCCAGCACTCTTCGTAAATCGGCTATATGGCTTTCCCCACTTTTTAGATTTAACCACCACATCATCAATATAAATTTCCACCAACAAACCGATGAGATCATGAAATATGTAATTCATTGCTCTTTGATAGGTTCGCACCGGCACTTTTCAATCCAAAAGTCATTACTACCCACTCATACAAACCGATAGCTCCAGGACATCGGAACGCAGTCTTGTGTATATCCTCTTCGGCCATGAAAATCTGATTGTATCCTGCATTGCCGTCCATGAAGCTGATAATCTTTGGCCTGACGCTGCATCCACCAACAAATCCGCTATCGGCATCGGGTACTCATCCTTGGGTAGCTTTATTTAGATCCCGGAAATCAATACATATCCTCAATTTCCCATTTTTCTTCTCCACCGGGACATATTAGAAACCCACTCAGCATATCGGCACGGCCTTATGAACTTGGCATCGTACAACCTTGTGATCTCCGCCTTGATCGGTTCATATAATTCTGCCTTGAATCTCCTTGGAGCCTGAATGGCCGATACCCTGGTTTAATAGGTAGCGATGTTCAACAATCGATCGGCTTAATCCTGGCATCTCATGGTACTCCCAGGCGAAACAATCCCGATACTCCTTCAACAATGCTATCAATTCTTCTCGTAGCTCAGGACTTAATTTTTTGCTTATATACGTCGGCCTTGTCGATCTCCTGGTCCTATATCAATCTCTTCCAAATCATCAGCCGACGTAAATCCTTGCCCCAATTTCCCCTCGAAGTCTTCAATGGAGCCCATCAGAGTAACAATTCAGAGCCGACTTGCTGGATCGGCTGTATCCCCTGGCTAGTAACCTTGAGGTAATCTCCTTCCCAAACTCTTCCGGATAGGCAGTCAACACCATCGGCTTCCAGACTGGTAGATCGGTCATGGCAATATTGTCGACCGATCTGCTTGCACCACCTCGACTTGATCTCTCCCTGCCACTGTATTAGACATTGATGCATTGTCGAAGCACGCAACAGTTCGCGTGAATCCAGTCCCTGCGAGAAGCAAACTATATGACCCCTTTCCGTCAATTACAAAAACGTGGTGGGTAATGTCTTATTCCCTACTGTCAGCTCCACGTTCAATACGCCTTTCGCTTCAGATGAATTCCCACCGAAGTCTTTTAGCACCATATTTTGTTTTGATCAGGTCTTCGTAGTCTTCCCCAATTTCCGGAACGTAGCATGAGGCATGAGGTTAACAGCCGCTCCTCCATCAACCAACATCTTTGTCATCGCTTCCCATTTACGTATCCTTGATGTATAACGGCTTTCAAGTGCCGATGCTCTGACTTCTCAGGTTTATCAAATATAGCTTGATCAGATTGCAACGTTAGTTGAGCGAAAACCTCCTCATCTCCTTCTTCATCTGATGAAAGCGCTTTATACTCCCGAGGCAAAAAGAACACCATGTTTACCGGTGCTGATACGTCCTCATCGTCCTTCTTCTTCACTTGCCAAACTTGCCTAGTCCTTTTGGGGACGATGATCAACCTCCTCTTGACCCGGTTATTGCTCCTTTTGCTGTTCTCGGTGTCGTAGCCGTTGTGCCCTTCTCTTCTGATTCTTCGTGAATATGCCGCTAGGACACCACTGAGGATTCTGGACTTGTTTCCCATGCGCCCCCTCTTCATCTTCTTCAAAGAACTCTTCATGGATCGGCCCCAATCGGCTATGAACTGATGTTCTTTTCCCAGGCGACCGATCCCGCGAACACTCCTGCTGGCGACCATGCCGATTTCCTGTACCGCTGCACTCGGGGCAATTTTCAGCTGATGGCAATCTCATCCCTTGATCCCAGCAGAAACGAAAAAACGGGCAGTCCCAATGTCGATTATATTGTTCCGGTCCATCCCCTGTTCATCGCACCTTGAGTACTTCTCTATCATACCTGATGAAGTAATCCTCGATTTACTCTGACGTTTTCCTTCATCGGCTTGAGTCCTGGACGATGACCCCGCATAGACCATGTTTACGGGGAACGGGTGCCCATCTATCTTCATTGGCTTTTATCTTCAAACTTGATTCGTCTTGCCTCAACGGCCAGCTGAATTTGTTGCCGAAAAACCTTACACTCGTTAGTATGGTGCGATATCGCGTTGTGCCACTTGCAATACTTCTTCTTCTTTAGTTCTTCGGCTGATGGAATCACGTGGTTTGGCGGCAATTGTATTTGCTTTTCCTGCAACAACAAATCAAAGATCTTATCGGCTTTGCTCACATCGAAATCATATCGTTCCTCTTTGCCGATATCTTTGACCCATGGGCATGATACCGACTTCTGTTCCTGGCCCACTCCGCCAATCCAACCTCAGCGTCGGATTCCTCATCATCTGAATCCGTTGAATAGACCTGAACCTGAGCAACTCTCCTCTGTACTTGTCCTTTTTCGCCTCTTGAAATCGGCTTTCATGAGCCGATACCTTCTGTACTAGGTGCGACAAAGATTCGAACTCTTGAGACGAAAACCTTTCTCTGATTGGCGCCAAGAGTCCCTGAAAAGCTAGATCGGCCAGATGCCCATCGCTCAGTTTAAACTATAACACCGGCTTCTGATATCCCGAAATCGCTAATGTATTCCGGTACTGTTTTCATCTGGTCGCTGCTTAACCGATGTCAAATCTGACAGTCTCAGCTCGTGAATCCCAGCGAAGAAATATTTGTGAAACTGTTTCTCCAGATCGGCCCACCCCGAACAGAATTCGGCGGTAACGAGGAGAACCATGTAAAAAAAGCCGATCCAGATAGTGATAGGGGAAAAAACCTAACCCTTAGGGCCTCTTCAGCCGATGCTTCCCCGCACTGCGCCAGAAATCGGCTGACATGTTCTACTGTAGACGTGTTGTCCTGCCCTGAAAACTTAGAAAAATCCGGACCCTGTATCTGTGGCAACGGAACCCTGTCAAACCACTCAGGATATGGGTGCCGATACATGAACGCTTGTTCCTTGGGCTTGATCCCGAACTGCTCCCTTACTATTTCCTCAACCCGTGCCGACAAATCTTCCTCTCTTGCATTCTCCTGTTGATACTGCTGATACTGCATCGCGGGTTGGTTGCCGATTCTGTCTATACTCCCTCTGGTAAGTACCTGGATCGCTCCTCCTCCCGGATAGTTCTGCTGGTATCCCCCCATAATAAATAGATCGGTGATATCCAGGAGGGATATCCTGTTGCCCCCCGGCCTGTTTGCGCGAACAAGTGTTCTGGTATATCCTTGCTAATGTTGTAATTAACTTGCCTGGCTCTATCTTCGGTGGGAGAAAAACAGGACCCCGAGTTGGCTCTTAGGCAATCGATCCATCAACAGTCTTCTTGATAAGGTTATGCAATGTATTTACTAAGACCCCTGACTGATTGATGAGTGCGTGGTGCACAGCCTCGTTGACCATCTCCTGTAAAGGCTTGATTGGTGGACTCTCAGTTGTGTGCGCTCGATCTCCTACCAGTACTGGTTTTGGAAACTGAGACTTCTGAATCGGCCCTTGTCTTGTCATACTGAAGGATTCTAAAACACAGCTTCTGGAAATTGTCATGGTCTGTTCAACTTGCCGTTTTTGTTCTTCAGTTAGATCTTCCATGTGACCGGAATTACGTTGTCCGTCTTGACTTCTTTTCCAGCCATGTTGAAATCTTGATTGAAACAATTTGTTGGAATTCTGGCTTAAAACTTCGTGTCCCACCGGGCGTGCCAAAAAGCGTGTTGACGCCGAAAATCGCCGGGTCCCGGTTCGCGTCTGGGTGACACGCGAAGGCCTGGAATTTGCTTCACTCCAGTGCAGTCCTAAAGTTTGAGGTTCGTAGGCGTTGCCAGTCAATTTGACCCTGTAATTGACAAGGAGGAAAATGTTAGATCAATGAGCCAATCGGCTGGAAGCCGATCTAGACTCGTTTCATCAGCCGATGGCCGATGTACACTGTAGCACTTACACATCGGCTTAAGACCAGATGACGCAAGGACAATAAGGTAATAATAAGCAAATATCATGCTAGCCGATCATCGAAGGATATTCGAAAACCGGCTATAAGCTAGATAATAAACAAGTATAATACATAAATAAATCAAATAGGTCCTAGCTGATCATGATCTAGTGTTACTGGTATTTGTTATGAAGGTGTGCCTGCACCCGGGCCCTTGCTCATATCGGCTCCCAAGATCTTCGTCCGCTGTCCGGCCCATACACTGGTCCTTACCCGGGCTCATGCCCGGGCCCTTACCTGGGTCGTGCCCGGAACCTGCTTGTACTTGTGCTTGGATCGGCAGAATAAACCCATCGGCTAGCCCTTAGCCGATTGTGACAATAATACAGGCAAGAACATATAATAAAATATGCAATAACGTAAATGATAAATAAATTGGTAAACTAGCCGATGCTTAACAAAGCGAGTACAGGATAAAACAATGAATAAATGTAGTCGGCTTTAACAGGTAACTTATCGGCTAAGCACTCCGATAACACCATCACACAACACCATCGGCTTATTAAGAGTAAAGCTATTATCGTCAGTCTAGTAGATCGGACCTAACCGTTGCAGCACAGACCGACAATGATAACAATGCCTCAATGAGCCGATAGATATAATGCGATCGTGATGAAAATAACTTACCGGCTATACACTCCGATAAAACGCCTGCACACAACGCATCGGCCCAGCAGGATCGACTTATCACTAGCAGTTCAGTAGGTCGGACCTAACCGATGCAGCACGAACTGATGATAAATCGCTCCTAGTAAGTCGATACAGTCTGTGCACACGTGATGTGATATACCTAATCAATCTATGAGATCAAACTGAACTGATGCAGCCATAGATAAAGTAGAATATACCGTGGTAAGCCGACTACCATAAACCAACTAGAATATCGGACCTAACCGAGGAAGTCCTAGCCGATTGGTAGTCGGTGTGACGAGACTTACCCTCTCGCAGGAGTTCGGACCTAACCGATGCAGCCCGGCTCGAGAAGCAGGATCCCGTCGAAGGGGTGGCGATGCGCCGAGTTTGTATTGATCGTTGTGATAGATTACAATGTCCCCGGGCATACGTATATATACCCCGAGTTACATGAGTCCTTATAGGACACGATATATGATTTCCTATCTATAACAGAAAACGCTAACAAGGCCTGACCGGACACGAGGTCAGGTTTCCTAAAAAGAGATAAACCTTTTCCTAATAACTATAGTAATTAACTGCCACGCGCGGTCTTCACGGCTCCTTCTCAGACTCGGTCTGCTTCTTGGATCAATTTCCATTATCCGACTGCAACCGATCGGCTTGACCGAATCTGATACAGGTCCTTACCAAATTTTGGCGTTAACAATATCTCTGAGGACTTGATCTATATTTGAACTATTCTTCATGTATCTCAACTGTTCTAAGTCTATACTCATATAGACTAGCCTCAGGATAGTTGCTAGTCCACACTTTCATCTCTAGCAATAATATACGAACATAAGGCATACAAGTATAAATGAATTGAACTTAGATACAACTAAGGTTACATAGGCCAAAAGGTCAAATAATATGATTTGGCGGAAGCTGTTTACCCAACCTCATAGGCAACCGACTAGGGATAGACCCCTTAAAGAATCAATCCTGAAGAAGCAACGAATTCCCGTAGCACTCAATCTACAGCAGAGGTTAATAATAGCACAAGCAAGAGTCAGTACATTACCGAAATAATGTACTGACAAAGATAAACCCATGTCATTACATGTGAGCTCTACATGTGAGCTCTAAATCAAGGAGAAGGCTATTTGTAGGTTCAATTTTGCATAAAGCTAATTTTGGTTTACAACCATTTACAACGGTAGTTAATAAAGCATTAAAAACATGTATAACAAGTAGGGAAGTGATCAACATAATAATTTTCCTGCTTGCCTGCCCTCCACGGCAACAAGCCACCATAAGCATTGTAATAATCATAATAAATCACCAATCCTCATCCCAATTTCATAAACACATTTAAAATCATAAATATATACTCAATGAACATAACCATGCCGCTCGTGACTATGAGCACGGCTAATCGATTAGTTCTAACTCTACAGAGTGTGCACACTTTACCCACATGATGTATCATAGTAATCATGCATCGCATGGCACACGATACCAAAGGTATCCGATTTACTACTTACAACATAACTTTTACATTACCCACCATTTAACCTTGCACAGCACGAGGTATGTTACTCCACATCGAGGGGCTACCCCGATGCCGTAGGTGGCGGGCCCACGCTTTAAGCTAACGCCATGGCGGTAGCCTACCCGGCTCCCTACGAGACACACAATGTTGTACTGGACCAACTTAGATGCCTATTCCGTTACGGGATATAGGTAGCTCCGCTGAACAGCCCTATGATCTGTTGTAGGCACTGCCCATACTTCTTCGCCTACCTAGATGTAAGGTTAAATAATGAATAACTTATTACACTATGGCTATCCCATACTAGCACATGTGGTGGTTGCACTGTTTAACACGAGAAATGACATTGAGTTCGATTCTTAATCGACTCAGGCGAACACTCCCCCTATTGGTGTGCAACTACTCTATATGCACATCACTTGCCGCCCAAGTCTAAAATCAGGTTTTTCATCATTTTAGTTCACAAATAACTAGAGGCTTCACCTCTGTCTAGAAGTTATAAAATACCTATTTTCAAAGGTATATAATGATCACTATAATATTTAACACGCTACTATGTATGGCTAAGCATAAGCAAGTATGATAGCTTAATATAGATCCACATGAGTACAAATTAAGTACTCTAACCAAGCCTAAGATTACAAATAGTAAAGTGTACAACTTTTTAAGGTGGATCATGCGACTAATAGGTTATAACTACCAATTCCCTCATTTTAAATATTAATGGTTGCAATTACGCATGCAATTTTGCAAACAATAGATTTCATTCCCCAAAACATAGGTCTCAAATTGTTCAAAGAGGAGGAGAAAATACTTGCCTTACTCTTAAAGACTTGGATACCAACTATTTCACTCCTTTACCGATACCGAATTTGTTCTCTAGAAGAAATTCAACGTATGATCGAATAAATATCAAATAATGCGAAAATTATAAAATTCTCTAATATACATGAGGTTTACACAGTGGCTAGGTACTGGTTTTAAATAAATTTTGGTGAAAGAATTTCTATTTTATCAATCTTTATTTGTGAGTTATGAATTTTACAATTTTGCACTAGAATAGGTCATTTATTTCTTAGGTGAACTTTAGAAATGTTTTTATGTGGTAGTTTTTCTAAAATATTTCTTCTATATATAGAGGATACCATTATACAAGGCTAATAAAATTGGTTTCATAATTTTTAGAGCTAATATGGATTTGTTATGTATTTTACAAGCTCTATGTACATATTGCGGCACTTTTAGACTATACAACTTTAGGAAAGTTTTTGTATAGAGCTTGCCAAGTTTTGGTGTACCATAAATGAGAGTGTGATTTTCTAAGTCCAGCAAGTTTTTTTTTCATAATTTTAGGAGCTAGCATTGATTTGTTGTGAGTTTTGCAAATACTAGGTGCAATATAAGGCATTTTTATACTACATAAAAGTTGGAGGTATTTTCCATTCAAAGTGTGCAAGATTTTAACTTACAGTAATTAAGGACACCATTTTCTAAGTTCTCTAAAATTGGTTTCTCTAATTTTAGACTTAGTATGAATTTCCGATGAATTTTAGAAGGTCTAAGTTGAAAGGATGCATTAATGTACTACACAAATTTTTAAGATAATTAATATACAATATTTTCCAGATTTGAGTTTACCAAAACGAAGTGCATAACTTTGTGAGTCTAACAAAATTTGGTTCATCATTTTTGAAGCCCATTTGAATTATCTATGAATTTCAGAAGTTAAAGTATTTTATATGCCAATTAAAGTATCCACTTATGCTTCAATTTATATAAAAGTATCTTTAGCTCAGATTTAACCAAGTCTTAGTCTTCTACAGAGAAGTTCAATATTTTAGGAACTTGTCAAACATTAATTCGAAGTAAAGGTGAAGTAGCTAATATTAGAATAGTGTTTAGGTCTTTTATATCCTTTATTATTTTTGAGGCCTTTTAGGTATTGGTTCTTCCATATTTCAAGCTACAGGAATAAATTTAATAATTTTTTGATTTCAGAAAAATTGGATTCACCCAATTTGGAGTTAAAATGAATTAGTTATGGATTTTACAAGTTTGAAAAATTTTCAGTGAAATAAATATTGATTAAATCATTTTTCTCCATTTTAAATAGTTGGGTCCACCGGTCGGTGTAATGTATTTTTCAGAAAAGTCCCTCGATTTTATGGAAATAGATCCCACGGTCCTTATGCACGTGGGAAAGGAAATTTTGTAAATAGTTCCTGATGTTCTAGTTATTTCCAACTAATTGCTTGGGTCCACATGTCAGTATAACATGCAGTGAGGAAGATGACGTTGCCGGCAGTGATTCTTGGAGACTTTCTTGTTTTTCTCGGTGGGAACATGGAGAGGAAGAAGAAGAGAGGTAGCTGGCGAAATTTGAGGCAAAATGGTCGACGATTTCTAGGGGTGTGCTGTCCAGGGCTTTGTTCCGTGAGTTGAGAGGAAGAAGAAAGGAGGGATTGGCACGTGTGCCATGCAGTTGTTGAGTTGCTCCAGCTCCATAGTGTCTAGGGTAGGTCCCACATGTAAGGAGGTGTTTTTCTAGTCACATTGAGCTAGGCTGTGACTATGTTTTGTGGGTCCTTGAAGTGAAAATCTAGGGGAAGGAGAGGAGGATGGCTAGAAACCTTGGTGAATCACACTGTCCTAAGTAGTGTTGAGACTTACAGGTGCGTCAGGGTCTTGTGGGGTCCACATGGAAGTGAGAAATAAGAGAGGAAACCTCTCGAGACTAAGTCTCACTAGCTGTCCAACATACAGTTTTTGTATTACTGTTTTACTAGGTTAATAAAGAGTATAAATTATGGGAAATTTACTGGAGGTAGAGGGGAATGTGTTTAACCTGCTGACCACTTTTCGTGGTTAGAAGTGGTCTGGTTTGTCTTTGGTGAAATTGCAAAGTAGGGGTAATGATCCAGTTTTTCTGCAGTGTAGTTTATGTCCCTAGGGCTTTACTCTTGCTATTTTATGTGGTTCCTTTAAGAAATAAATTAAACCAAATTTTCTGATGGTAGGATTCATTTTGACACACATTTTGGTAGAATGGCACTACCTAATTAATCCTCATTTTTATTTGGTGAATTTTTTGGCAAACTAGGTTATTCTAGCTAGCCTTCCTAGTCTAGCTGATTTGAGGGATTTTATTGAAGTACTTATTGAGGTGATAAAATTATGAAAAATTCACAGAAGACTTAATGTGTTGTGAAGTGCTTGTAGGAATTTTTCCAAAAGTTTATGTTGCACCAAATATTTGTAGATATTCCTTAGCTTTGGAATGCACCTGCACCCTAATTATGCAAATGCACTTTAAGAGCCAAACAATCAAAGGAAAATAATGCACATGGAATGATAATGATTTCATTTGTCTCCACATTTTAGATCAAGATTTTATTAGTACATCTTTAGGCATATTATACTTTCTATTCTCAATATTTAACTTTTAAGGTTTTATATACACCCAACCCTGAGGTATTTTGTTTGGTCCAGATTTCTTATACTCATTTGAATGAATCGCTTCCATTTCCATCTGACCTACAAAAGGTTTTAGAAAATTCACGTTATGGATTCCAGAGCTGTGTTCTATACTCTTTTGTTATTTTATTTTGTGAACTAGGGTAAGTCGTTACGTGAATTAAAAGTGTAACAATAAAAGTTTCAGGGTTTTCACGTTTTATGATTTACTTTAATAAATCATCCTCTCATTAATTTATTTCGGTTTAAATTTCCAAAGTCAAAATTTTGGTCTGTTACACCTATTTTTTAGTGTCAAATTACAAACTTGATTGTCAGCTTGTACATTTACAAATTGGAAATTAAATAACCATTTAATTTCCCTTCACTTGTATAATATTTGCTTCGGATACTATTTATTAATTACATTATGAATTAACTCGGTTATAATATGTGATTTAATGTTTCCTTGGTTTTATTTAACGGGGATTATCAAGCAATTTCTACAAAGACGTAGCATGATGCAAAAAGTTTTAAAAAGTTCAAAATTTTATAGATTTTTATTGCCACGATTTTCAGGATGTTACACCACGATACGGCTGTTTACCCCAATCTGTCCAAATCGGCTCCACTATCCGATTTTGATCTCTAAACCCATCTTGGTGAAGATCAAGGTGGTTGATGACTCCCTACACCGTAAAATTTCAGGTGATTCTCATCGTGTGACCAAGAAAAACGTCAACACATCGCTAGCTGCCACTATCGCCAAGTCGTGACTACACCACATCGCTGCGCCACAAGTTTGCGACATCTCGGTATCAGACTACAAGCCATCGTGCATGTTTCCACCATTGACAAATCGCTCTGATCACAACCATCATCTCCACAGGAGCCGAAAGACTTACCAAGAGCATTGCGGAGAGCCCAAGACCTATATGCCTTCAAATCTCGCAACCGCAACTTGGATGATGATTGGAAATAATAATATAAGATATGAGTGAGCGTATTTTCTATATTTATGCCAACTAAAAGATCAAGTCAATCTTGTGTTTATTATTTTCTCTACAGAACAAGTCGTGCATAAGGGTGGTAATGGGCCAAGATCCATTGGGTTCTTTCACAACCTAACTCAGCCATCTTGTATTTTTTGCTCAAAAATCTAGGAAAAAAATCCACTTTAGGTCCCTCAACTATGAGTCGAGTTTCAATTTGCGTCCCTCAACAGCAAAACCTAGTATGGAGCATCTCTCAACTTTTAAAAACTAGTGTAAATCAAGTCCCTCGGTAGTATTTAGAGTGGTTTTGGCTAACGTGGTGCTTATGTGGCTTGTTTGACTTGGTCTTCGTCCCATGTGGCGTTGACATGACACTTATGTGGCGCTAGAAGCTACAAATTAAAACAAATATGTGGAGCCCACATGTTAGTGGGTGTCAGTTAAAAAATAAAAAATTATAGTGGGACCTACATGTCATCACCCTTCTCTTTCCTCTCTTCTCTACCTCCCTCCTCTCTCTCTCTCCTCTCTCTCTTCCCCTCCTTTCCTGCAAGCCAGCGAGGACGCTAGATGCACCGATGAGGATTAGCGTGGTGAGAAGCATGGACGGGGTCAGCAACGGCAGAGACGGGCAGCAGGGGCTGGAACGGACGGACGACGGCTCGTCGGCGCAAGAACAGCATGTTGGCGCTAGGCGCCCCTCTCGAGCTCGATGATGGCTAGGCCGTCGATAGAGGCGAGCTCATAGCCGAATTTAAGAAAGCAACAAGGTGGTCAATGGCGGCGGGCTCGGAAGGATTGAGGAAAGCGGCGTGGTCATTGATAGCGGCGAACTCAGAGAGGAAGGCCGAGAGGGAGACCACATCCACCGAGATCCGCCTTCCTGAACACCACGAGCTTGAGCTCTGCCAAGGCTGCCTTGTCAAGCTCGCCGCCCTCTGTTTGCACCTCCTTTCTTGATGCCGCTGTCGGGAACGTGTGCTGCCGCCGTTCCACCATCGACGAGGCGGCGGATCTTGTAACGCCCTGCTTTCCGCACAACGTTAAACAATATTTTGCTAAAAACTACCCGTGAAAATTTTGATCTTGGTATGCTGTGTTGTATGTTGTGCCATGGATCTCAGATTGTCTCTCTGCCTTGATCTCGAATCCTTCCTCTCAAAAATCCTCAGTTCCAAAAATAATCTTCGATTCCAAATCGCCATTATCGAGCTTCATTCCAAAACCCTGGCAGCGAATTCCCTGATCTTCCCCTTCAAAGTTTTGCTTCAATATCCATCCCGAAGATCTGAACCAAAACCCTAAAAACATCCCCTTTGTTTCCTCTCCTGTTTGAAATCTGCCTCGAAATATGTACCGTTGTTTGAATCATAATCCTTTGATCCCTTCCCAAAATCCCTTGTTTTCTCCTCCCTTGAGTCCTTGAGAAAATCCCGAGTTTAATCATATAAACTCGTGCATGGAACCTCAATCCAATTCCCGTCCACCAACACAAATATATATATATATATATATATATATATATATATATATATATATATATATATATATATAACGCCCAGAAATTCGCACCGAAATTCTGAACATTAATGTGTAATAAATCCCTGCCCAGGAAAGCCAGGATACACAAACCAAGTTGCCATACAGAGTGTCTTACAAACAGAGCAAACTGTAAATTACATAAATGCAGCGGAAAAAGGTAAAACGAAGTCTATAAACAACTGGCCAAGCAGCCGCTTCCATTCCCACAGCACCGTTGACGGCGGAGCAGCCTAATCCTCAGAACGTTCCTCGTCAGACGCGTTCTCCAACACTGGGGGGCGGGGGGAAATGGAGCAAGGCTGAGTACCACCCACAGTACTCAACAAATCACACCCACAAATATGCATATGCACAGGGTACAAAGATGGGACAGGGTTTATTTGCGGAAAAGCAGTTGCAAGGGAGTAGTTTCGCAAACAGTAAAAGTGATTTAATTAACAATATTAACTTCCACTGATTAACGTTACACCACGTGAACCCAGGCCCACTCATTCCCAACCGATTGACGCTAAACCACGTCAACCAGTCTCCATGATGAACGCTACACCACGTTCACCAGACACTCGGGTACCATTACAACCACGTTACCCGGACTCCACTGATTAACGCTACACCACGTTAACCAGTCACCACCGGACAACGTATCACGCTGACCAGCTTTTCCCGATCAACGCTAAACCACGTTGACCAGGCCGCGCTGATGGAAGTTACACCATGACCACCAGGCGTAACTGATGAGAGTTAAACCACAGTCACCAGTCTCCACCGACTAGCATTACACCACGCTAACCGGTCACCCCCGGTCAGCTCAACCACGCCGACCAGACACAACACCTTCCACAACACCAGTTTGATAAAACCAGATTAATTATCTAGGGTGAGACTAATCACGGTGAGTCTTGGCCAATGAGCCCATAACCGCGGGCGCGGCTATTCGAATAGATTTACTCTGATCAGAGGTGTACAACTTTACCCACAAGACACAGCCTCACACACGTTTCCATGCGTCGATGTGTCACCACGACACCCCGCAAGAGGCTGTGACAGGACCGTTCACGCAACCTCTCCCTAACCATCCACACCACGCTGAGGTTGCACCTGCCGACAGGGCACGCCATATTGGCCAGGCTACCCCCCTTGCGCCACGGTGAATCCGGCAGCCGATCAACCCTACCTCGGGCCGACCCAACTCCATCTCTTCCACCCTCTTCTTCGGTGCCTAGGAGAGGGAGAAGAAACGCTTCAAGCCCAGCCGTTGCCGCACGCTGGCTTGTGGAAAGTACGGGAAGTTGCCCAAGTGGTTCCGCGAACCGGTCCTTAATTGCCATGGGTGTGACAAGCAAAACCATACACCACAGCCCACCATTTAAGTCAAAATTTTAGGAATTTAACAACAGCCTATCCAAGGTTCCATTTTTCCGACATCGAGTCGAATCATATAAAAAGACATTATTTAATTCCCAGGTGAGCGATGTTGCTAAGCATGGCTAAGGCATCCTAGGGATTATATTCTACCTCACATATTACCGAGGTGACAAGGATCCAAGTTTTTAAAACTATGCTAAGTCCTAACATTGCATAGGTAATAACCACCCACATGTAATATTAAAATAATGCCGTTTATTTGAATAAACAAAGCAATTTAGCGAAAAATAGGTACAAAATGATCAAAGTAACAGTGCGACTTGCCTTGCTCCGGCTCAAGGTATTCGGCTACGATCTCGAAATACGCATATACAACAGGCTACATACCTCCACATGGGGAAATACCGTCGATTCTAAGCAACAAACAATGCATAAACAATTAAAAACATACATGGGGGGTCGACAAACATGGGCTGAAAGTATTATTAATGGATTCTCTCCTCCCCTTTCCCTCTCCCCCCCTCTCCCTAGGCATTTTTCTGGATTTAATAAATTTTGAATGACTTAATCCGAGTTCGCATGAAATTTAGTTATGATTTATTGAAGTTTTACTGCTATTTTAGTGTAAATATAATTAACCAGATGATTGTATTGCGCATTAACCGATTTAAAGACATCACCAGAGGGGGAGGTGACGGCGCACAGAGGCGGGGCGCACCACGTGCGCCACTCTGCGGGCAACCACGCGGGCGAGTGAGCGGGCGCCCATCGTTCTGCCACCCGCAGATCAGACGGCCCCGGGGAGCAGCGCCGAAGCCAGCCGTCCCGAGCGGAGGGGCGGCGGCGCGCACGCGACCCGATGGTCGCCGGGCAGGCAACCACCGGCGCGGCGGACGACCACACGGAGGGGCGGAAATGAACGGAAACGGAGGGGTTCTCACCGCGGCTCGCGACGGCGCGAAGACGACGGTGGTGACGAAAAGGCGGCGACGCCTCGGACGACGTCCGCGACGGAGCTCGACGGCGCGGGGAACGGCGAGAGGCGGTCGCCCCGAGTGGTCCTGGAGGATGAGGAGGACGGGAGAGGAGTTAGAGCGGAGAATGGAGACATGCGCGGCGCGGAATCACCGCCGGAAAGGAGGCGGAGGCCGATAACTCACCGTGCGCGCGGGCGAGGCGGTTCCGGCGAGCTTCGGCTTGCAACGGAGTGGCGGCCGAGGTGCGGCGTGGCGCGGCGGAGGTGCAGGCGGTGGCGGAGTAGCCTGGCGGCGTCCGGAACGGCGGCGGAGCGGTGCCGGAAGCGGCGAAAGACGGTAGACTCGGCTGCGCGGTGGCGACGGGGTTCTGGGGCACTGGAAAGCTCGCGGTGTGGGGAAAATGGAGGAGAAGGTGGAGATGGTTTTTATAACCAGTCGGCCGGGAGAGATCGAGGCGAACGGCTCCAAAACGCGCACGAGTGAGTGGGTCACGGCGTGAAGATCGTGCGCGTGGTTCACGGGAGAGAGGGGACGTGGACGCCGGAGAACTCGGGGAGTGGGGCGCACTCGGTCGCGCGACATTTGAACGAGTGCGAGTGCGGGAGGATGAGGCAGGAGGCGGCGCCGGATCGGACGGCCCCGAGGAGTTCCCCTCGCCGATTCGGACGGAGGAGGAAGATGATGCTGACAGGCGGGCCCGGCCTGTCAGCGGAGGTCGTGGGCGCGGGCGGCGTGAGGGCGAGAGAGCGCGGGCGCGGGCACAGGGGCGTGGGCGCGAGACGAGGGCGCGAGCGCGCGGGGCGCGGGCAAGGGAGAGGCACGGGCACGAGCACTCGGGCACGGGCAGGGCGATGGCGCGGGCACGGCACAGGGTGCGGGTTGCGTGGGCGCAGGGGCATGGCGCGAGGGCGAGGGGCGCGAGGACGAAAGGCCGGGGAGGAAACCGGCCTGCGGGTGGGGTCACAGTGCTGGCGGCGGCCAGCGATGGAGAAAAAGAGGAAAAACAGAGAAAACGGAAGGGAAAAGAAAAGGAAAAAGATTTCCAGGACGATTTAAATTCGATAAGCGTATTTAATTTATTAAAAAATAGTTCCTGTGCTCTGAAAATTCCACTAAAAATTCCAGTTAATGTATTTTGGGCACAGAGAATAACAAGAAAAATATTCCCGGCCACGATAAATTATTATTTGCATTTTACACCTTTAATTATTTTCCTGTTGCTATTTTTAAATTCCTTTTCTTAGGTATTTTTCACAGGTAATGTTTAGTGTGGCTAAACTCAGGGTGTGACAAACCTACCCCCCTTACACAGAATCTCGTCCCCGAGATTCGGAAGCGCTGGCGAAGAGGTGGGGATGGGCGGACTTCAATTCGTCTTCTCGCTCCCAGGTGGCTTCTTCTTCTGAGTGATGGCTCCATTGTACCTTACAGAACCTGATTACCCGTCCTGGTGTTTCTCTCACTGATTTCTAGATCCGTATTGGCTTCTCCACATATGTGAGGTCTTCCTGGATCTCGATCTGTTTCGGATCTGCCCGTTCTGCTGGGATTCTCAGACACTTCTTCAACTGTGATACTGTGAAACACGTCGTGTATCTGTCATTGATGCTGGAAGGCTCAACTTGATATGCCACTTCACCTTTTCGGCTAGCACTGGTAGGGTCCACGAAACGTGGCGCTAGCTTCCCTTTGGTTTGGAACCGGTGTACTCCCAGAAGTGGGGTGACACGAAGGTACACGTAGTCCCCTTCCTCGAAGCTTAAGTCTCGGCGACGGTTGTCAGTGTAGCTTTTCTGTCTGGATTGAGCCGTCTTCAAGCGCTCCCGTATTATGGCTACCTTCTCTTCGGCCTCTCTGAGTGAGTCAGTTCCGAATACCTGGCGTTCACCTGTCTGATCCCAGAAAAGGGGTGTGCGGCACTTCCTGCCATATAGAGCCTCAAACTGTGCCATCTGCAAGCTGGCCTGGTAGCTGTTGTTGTACGAGAACTCCGCGTATAGTAAGCTCTATCCATGTTCCTCCGAAGTCTAGTGCACAAGCTCTGCAGCATGTCCTCCAATATCTGATTGACTCTTTCAGTCTGGACCATCTGTTTGCGGATGATATGCTGTGCTGAAGTTCAATCTGGTTCCCCCAACTCTACGGCTGTAGCTTACTTCTGCCAAAACTTGGAAGTGAACTGGCTACCACGATCAGAAACGATCCTCTGGTACTCCATGTAAAACATATGCGAGCCATATACAGTGCGAGTTTTCTTACCCAAGTACGTGGTATGCACGGGGATTAAATGCGGCAACTTTGGTGAGTCGATCCACGATCACACCAGATTGAGTCATACCCCGATGATGTCCGGGGCAAACCGTGATACATCCAATACTCCGATCTCTTCCCACTTCCACTCTGGACCTTGAGTCATAGCAGTCCCGCAGGCCGTGGTGTTCTGCCTTGACGCGCTGACCACACATCACAAAGTTCCACAAACTCGCGGATTTCCCTTCTCATGCTGGCCCACCAAAACTTGGTTCTAAGGTCTTGGTACATCTTGTGCTTCCTAGGTGAATGGAGTACTGTGCCTCATGCTTCCCGAAGTATTAGTCTCCAAAGGGACGTTTGAGTTCTTTGTTTTCTGGAACGCACAAACGTTCCCCCATCCATACGTTTCCCTTCTCATCTTCCGTAAAACCTTGAGCTTTCTGACTCTCATGTTCTTCTTGAGTTCTTGAATTTCCGGATCGTTCGCCTTGTGCCTCCGAACTTGATCTAAAAGCATGGGGAGCCTCTAGGGCTGCCACGAATCCCGTGTTTCGACAATGCCCAGGTTCAGCGTTCAAACTCTTGCTGCATTTCTTGCACATTGCCTCTGCCTGAGCGGTGTTGCAGTAACTTTCCTGCTCAAGGGTCGCGGTGCACGACATTGGCTTTCCCTGGATGGTAATGTATCCCCCACATCATAGTCCTGAATCAATTCCAGCCACCTTCTCTGGCGGAGGTTCAGGTCAGGGCTGGTGAAGATGTACTTCAAGCTCTTTGTGGTCCGTATAAATCTCACTGCGGTTACCGATGAGGTAATGCCGCCAAATCTTTTAGAGCGATGGACCACGGCGGCCAATTCCAGGTCATGTGTGGGTAATTGCTCTCATGGGGCGTAACTGACGCGATGCATAGGCTACAACCCTGCCTTCTTGCGATCAACACGCACCCTAACCTTGCGGGTGCATCACAGTATACTTGGAAATCTTCTTGGATCTGGTAAGATCAGAACTGATGTGCTGAAACTAAACTTCTTCTTGAGTGCTTCAAAGCTGTGATTGCATGCAAAGATCCAGACAAACTTAGCATCCTCTTCAGTAGCTGAATCATTAGGTCTGCAATCTTCGAGAAATTCTCGATGACCGGCGGTAGTACCCCGCAGTCCAAGAAAACTCCTTACTTGTGTCACTGTCTTAGGCGGTTTCCAATTGGTGACAGATTCCACGCTTGCGTTGGAATCCACGCAACTTTGAGCGGTGATGATGTGTCTGAGGAATTGCACTTCTCTTAACCAGAAGTCGCATTTGCTGAATTGGCGTACAAACTGGTTTCTCTCAACCTTTTCCAAAACCAAACGAAATGTTGTTTCATGCTCTTCCGTTGACTTCGAGTAGATCAAGATCGTCGATGAACACTACCACAACTTGTCCAGGAACTCCATGAATACCTTGTTCATCAGATTCATGAAAAAGCATTGGTGCATTTGTCAGCCCAAAGGACATAACAGTGCACTCATACAAACCATACGGGTGATGAAGGCTGTCTTTGGTATATCCTCTTCTCGAATTCGGACGTTGGTGATAGCCTGATCGCACATCTATCTTGAGAGACGTGCACCCTTCCAATTGTCGAAGAGATCATCAATCCTTGGCAGAGGTACTTGTTTTGATGGTGACATCGTTTAGTACCGATTAGTCCACGCACATCCGCTTTGTCTTGTCCTTCTTTTCCACAAAGATGACTGGTTGCTCCCCAAGGTGATGTGCTTGTCGATGTACCCTTCTGTAGCAGGTCGTCGACTTGCTTCTTGACTTCGGCCATCTTATTCGGTGCCATTCTGTAAGCCTCTGTTATATTGCGCTGTTCTAGGTGCCAGATCAATCTCTGAATTCAATTTCCTTTTTTGGTGCATCCCTGTTAGTCTTCCGGAAACACATCCTGTTTCCCTTACTATTGGAATATCCTGGTATTCTCTCTCTCTGCTTTTGTTCCACTTTCTGGCGGTTGCTCTGCTGCGACCTGATTCAAGCTTGCTTCTTGATGCAGCGGCACTGGTGACTTGAAGATAACCACCGTTTCCTTCCGGGCTGGTCACCGTTACGTGCGGTCCGCACAGTCGATCACCCCTTTGTGTCGGGTCAACCAATCCATTCCTAGGATGACATCTATGTCTTTTGATTCCAAGAGGATGAGATTGTGCTAGAAAAGTGATCCTTGGATTTCGAGGCTCACTGAAGGGCTATAGTGTGAGCGATTACCATTCGGTTCCCAGGCGTATGAACCTCATGGGATTTTAAGTTCACTACTTTTATCCCATGTGTCCCCACAAATTTCTTGGATATGAAAGAGTGTGTTGCACCAAAATCAAAAAGTTACGGTAGGCATGGTGTGAGTTCACAAGAAACTTACTCAATACCACTTCCGTGCGGTCTGCGCCTCTTCCACGGAGACATGGTTGACACCGCCCCTTTTCACCACCTGTTGATTGGCGTTGGGTGTTGGGGAGCTGCATCTGTTTTGCTTTCCCATTCGCCTCGGCTTCGGACACTTGTCGGCGAAGTTGGCCCGGTTCGTTGCAGTTTAGCAGACGTAGCTCTTGCCCCCGGTATCCTTCCGTGGCTGACTCTGTTGTGCTGGCGCCATTGGTGGCGCGACGGAGCGGACTGACGGTTGTACTGCTCGCTGTTGCTGCTGCTTTCCGGAGTGCCCGGGTGGAACGGGCGTTGTTGACGACATCATGTGGCTGCGTCCACCATGCGGCCCATCATCATCCGTGGTCGCTGAAGCTGTCCTTGGTGAGTCCAGAACTGTGCTGCCTTCCTCTTGCGATCCACCTTGTTATGCTGGCTCTCCTGGCGGATAGCTTTATCCACTAGCTTCTCGAATCTGGGTAGTCGCTTGAGAGGAGCTGATTGGTCAGCTCATCGTTCAATCCATCCAAGAATTTCTCCTGTCTTTCCGCATCGGTGCGGACCTCTTCTGGCGCGTAGCGCGCTAGACGTTGAACTCGTGGAGGTATTCTGTAACCGTCCTATTCCCTTGACCAAGTCCTTGATTCTCTTTCTTTGTGCCACACATTCCCGCCGGAATCTGCGAACTTCCGAAAATTGTAGCAGAACTCTGCCCAAGTGACCTCCGTCTGGGGTAGCGGTGCAGGTCACCAGAAATTGTCCCCACCAGCCGATGCGGACCTTGGAGTTGGTGAGTAGCAAAAGCGACCTTTCTTTTGGTCGGTGCATTGGCTGGAGAGGTTGAGCTTCTTCTCGATGCCAATAACCAGTCGTTGGCATCAATGGGGTTGTGCGGAGAAGTTGGCGGCCTGACCCTCAGGAACTCTGGCAGTTTGGACTGAGGGGCAACGGTCGGTTGTGAGGTTGTTGGTGTTGCTGCTGCATCTGCTGCATCATCAGAGCCATCATCTGTTCTGGTTGGCTAGAACCTGCGCCAAGGTTGGGTTCTCCGGTAGTGGCGGTGGCACGTGTTGGGGCTCCCTGATTCTGAGGTGCTCCTTCCCGTGGTGGTGGCGCTAGCATCCACTAACAGCACGGCTCCACTCCTGGTGTTCACCATCTGAAGGGAGAGTTAGAGGAAGGGAAGGAGAAAAACAGGTGGCTCAGAAACAGAGTGATAATTAAGTGGCTGAATTAAATTAACTGATCTTCTTGTTGGAAACATAGGAAAATTCAGTTCACTCCTAATTACGGTGAACATACCACAACAGACGGTATTGCCACCACTAACCCCAAGCAAAACAACCATTCCTAACATTACAACAAACAGGAAATCAAACTAAAAAATGGCAAAGCTAAGGGTGGCACGTCTAATGCTCTGAGCGGCTTCGACGTCATCCGAGTCGTACTCCGCTCCTGCTCGTCTCCGCCTCGTCGTCTTGCGGGCTCCTGGATCCGCCCACATAATCCACACTCCCGTGGGCCAAAGAACTGGCCTCGCTCGGGTGCGGGACCCGCTGAAGGAGCTGCTGTGTCTGTAGAGTGAACCTCCATGGATGCTGGTGCCTCCCTGAGAGCCATCGCCATCAGACGATGCACTAATCCATCCACCCGTCGTGCTGTACTGGAGCAGGTGCAGGCGCTGAGCTGTGCTGGAGCTGGTGCCGGTGGGGTGGTGGTGCGTGAGGCCCGTTCCTGGAGCCAACTGAACACGCACCGAAGGAAGGGTCCTCTTCCTCGGAGTCAGTCGGATCCTGCTCCACCGGTGGCGGCTGTCCCTTAAGTTCTGCGACCTCCTTCTTCAGGCGGTCGACCTGGTTCTGGAGTCCCATGATAGTCATCCTATTGGCGTCCTCCCCGGTCATGAGCTGCACGCACCCAGTTGGCATGCATAGTTCCATCATTGCCTGCCTCATGTGAACAATGGTGGTGTCGTTCTCATTGTCTCCAGCTAGAAATAACTGATTCTTGGTCGGGCGTCCGGTAGGGAGGTTGCGGTAAAAGTGCGAAGGGTAGAGTGATGCTTCCGGCGCAGCTCTCCAAGCAGGCGGAAAGCGGCCTCCTGACAGCGTGTTGAAGGTACGCCCGCCAACCTCTACCTCCATAGCAGCAGGAGGTACATCTCGCCAGGTAACTCCAAACGAACCCGGTGTGTAGCTCACCCTCCAAGGGCTCCACTGCGTGTACTCTAGGGCACGCTGTACCCCAAGGTGAAGCTCATCATCCGTAGTTCTTCCACGAAGCCACCCATGTAGGTACCACGCTGGTTAGGGAGGTTGTCCATCTATAGAAAGACAAGGAGGGAATCATGCATGCTCAGATCCAAACAAGTAAACAATAAATAATTTGGAAACAGCAACAATTTTATGCAGTAAATATTTTGTAAGTAAATTTGAAACCAACAAAATACCACTGCGAAACCAAATAGTACCAAATAAAAATTCACATAATAATTTTCAACACAAATAAAGAGATTTATGCATGCTGTAAATCGAACCTTCCCAAGAATAACCAATGTTTTCCCAAAATTTGGACACCCATACAAACCCCAAAAATAAAATTTTAACCCCAGATTTAACTTGACTCAAATTTTTCCGATCGATTATAACGGCCAAGATTTATCCCAATCGCAAACAAGTCCCCACTTTTTCCCAAAATAACTCCAAATGTGAGAAGCATATGCAAGATGGGAATTTCAGAGGGCTCTTAGGGTTTCCATTTGGCTGGTCCTACGGTCAAGCTCGGCTCTGATACCAACTTATAACGCCCAGAAATTCGCACCGAAATTCTGAACATTAATGTGTAATAAATCCCTGCCCAGGAAAGCCAGGGTACACAAACCAAGTTGCCATACAGAGTGTCTTACAAACAGAGCAAACTGTAAATTACATAAATGCAGCGGAAAAAGGTAAAACGAAGTCTATAAACAACTGCCAAGCAGCCGCTTCCATTCCCACAGGCACCTTGACGGCGGAGCCAGCCTAATCCTCAGAACGTTCCTCGTCAGACGCGTTCTCCAACACTGGGGGGGAAAATGGAGCAAGGCTGAGTACCACCACAGTACTCAACAAATCACACCCACAAAATATGCATATGCACAGGGTACAAAGATGGGACAGGGTTTATTTGCGGAAAAGCAGTTGCAAAGGGAGTAGTTCGCAAATAGTAAAAAGTTGATTTAATTAAAAATATTAACTTCCACTGATTAACGTTACACCACGTTAACCAGGCCCAACCATTCCCAACCGATTGACGCTAAACCACGTCAACCAGTCTCCACTGATGAACGCTACACCACGTTCACCAGACACCTCCGGGTACCGTTACACCACGTTACCCAGACTCCACTGATTAACGCTACACCACGTTAACCAGTCACCACCGGACAACGTATCACGCTGACCAGCTTTTCCCGATCACCGCTAAACCACGTTGACCAGGCCGCGCTGATGGAAGTTACACCACGACCACCAGGCGTAACTGATGAGAGTTAAACCACAATCACCAGTCTCCACCGACTAGCGTTACACCACGCTAACCGGTCACCCCCGGTCAGCTCAACCACGCCGACCGGACACAACACCTTCCACAACACCAGTTTGATAAAACCAGATTAATTATCTAGGGTGAGACTAATCACGGTGAGTCTTGGCCAATGAGCCCATAACCGCGAGCGCGGCTATTCGAATAGATTTACTCTGATCAGAGGTGTACAACTTTACCCACAATACACAGCCTCACACACGTTTCCGTGCGTCGATGTGTCACCACGACACCCCGCAAGAGGCTGTGACAGGACCGTTCACGCAACCTCTCCCTAACCATCCACACCACGCTGAGGTTACACCTGCCGACAGGGCACGCCATATTGGCCAGGCTACCCCCCTTGCGCCACGGTGAATCCGGCAGCCGATCAACCCTACCCCGGGCCGACCCAACTCCATCTCTTCCACCCTCTTCTTCGGTGCCTAGGAGAGGGAGAAGAAACGCTTCAAGCCCAGCCGTTGCCCACGCTGGCTTGTGGAAAGTACGGGAAGTTGCCCAAGTGGTTCCCGCGAACGGGTCCTTAATTGCCATGGGTGTGACAAGCAAAACCATACACCCACAGCCCACCATTTAGGTCAAAATTTTAGGAATTTAACAACAGCCTATCCAAGGTTCCATTTTTCCGACATCGAGTCGAATCATATAAAAAGACATTATTTAATTCCCAGGTGAGCGATGTTGCTAAGCATGGCTAAGCATCCTAGGGATTATATTCTACTCACATTATTACCCAGGTGACAAGGATCCAAGTTTCAAAACTATGGCTAAGTCCTAACATTGCATAGGTAATAACCACCCACATGTAATATTAAAATAATGCCGTTTATTTGAATAAACAAAGCAATTTAGCGAAAAATAGGTACAAAATGATCAAAGTAACAGTGCGACTTGCCTTGCTCCGGCTCAAGGTATTCGGCTACGATCTCGAAATACGCAGGGAAAATACCGGCGTCGGATTCTACAACAAACAATACATAAACAATTAAAAACAGTACATGGGGGTCGACAAACATGGGCTGAAAGTATTATTAATGGATTCTCGGCATTTTTCTGGATTTAATGAAATTTGAATGGACTTAATCCGAGTTCGCATGAAATAGTTATGATTTATTGAAGTTTTACTGCTATTTTTAGTGTAAATATAATTAACCAGACGATTTATTGCGCATTAACCGATTTAAAGGCGTCACCGGAGGGGGGAGGTGACGGCACACAGAGGCGGGCGCACCACGTGGCACCACCGCGGGCAACCACGCGGGCGAGCGAGCGGGCGGCCCCGATCTGTTTGTCACACCCTGAGTTTAGCCACACTAAATATTACCTGTGAAAAATACCTAAGAAAAGGAATTTAAAAATAGCAACAGGAAAATAATTAAAGGTGTAAAATGCAAATAATAATTTATCGTGGCCGGGAATATTTTTCTTGTATTCTCTGTGCCAAAATACATTAACTGGATTTTTAGGAATTTTTTCAGAGCACAGGAACTATTTTAATAAATTAAATACGCTTATCGAAATTAAATCGTCCTGAAATCTTTTTCCTTTTCTTTTCCCTTCCGTTTTCTTTGTTTCCTCTTTTTCTCCATCGCTGGGCCGCAGGCCGGTTTCCTCCCCGGCCTTCTCGTCCTCGCGCCCTCGCCCTCGCGCCCACGCCCCTGCGCCCACGCCCCGCACCCTGTGCCCGTGCCCGCGCCATCGCCCTCGTGCCCGTGCCCGCGTGCTCGTGCCCGTGCCCTCTCCCTTGCCCGCGCCCCCGCGCGCTCGTGCCCTCGTCCTCGCGCCCACGCCCCTGTGCCCGCGCCCCGCGCTCTCTCGCCCTCTCGCTCGTGCCCGCGCCCACGCACCTCCCGCTGACAGGCCGGGCCCGCCTGTCAGCATCATCTACCTCCTCCGTCCGAATCGGGCGGAGGGGAAACTCCCCGGGGCGGTCCGATCCGGCGCCGCCTCCTGCCTCTTCCTCCCGCACTCGCACTCGTTCAAACGGTCGTGGACCGAGTCCGCCCCACTCCCCCGAGTTCTCCGGCGTCCACGTCGCCTCTCTCCCGTGAACCACGCGCACGATCTTCACGCCGTGACCCACTCACTCGTGCGCGTTTGGAGCCGTTCGGCCTCGATCTCTCCCGGCCGACTGTATAAAAACCATCTCCACCTTCTCCTCCATCTTTCCCCCAACACGCCGAGCTTTCCAGTGCCCCAGAACCCCGTCGCCACCGCGCACCCGAGCTCCACCGTCTTTCGCCGCTTCCGGCCGCCGCTCGCCGCCGTTCCGGACGCCGCCAGGCTGACCCGCCACCGCCTGCACCTCCGCCGCGCCGCGCCGCACCTCGGCCGCCACTCCGTTGAAGCCGAAGCTCGCCGGACCGCCTCGCCCGCGCGCACGGTGAGTATCGGCCCTCCGCCTCCTTTCCGGCCAGTGATTCCCGCCGCGCCGTGTCTCCATTCTCCGCTCTAACACCTCTCCCGTCCTCCTCATCCTCCAGGACACCTCGGCAACCGCCTCTCGCCGTTCCCCGCCGTCGGAGCTCCGTCGCCGACGTCGTCCCGAGGCCGCCGCCGCCTTTTCGTCGCCACCGTCGTCTTCGCGCCGTCGCGAGCCGCCGGCTGAGAACCCCTCCGTTTTCCCGCGTTCATTTCCGCCCCTCGTAGTGTCGTCGCCGCGCCGGGTGGTTGCCGCCGCGACCATCGGGTCGCGTGCGCGGCCCGCCGCTCCCGCTCGGGACGGCTGGCTTCGGCCGCCGCTCCCCGGGCCGTCTGATCTACCGGTGCAGATCGGGGCCGCCGCTCGCCCGCGTGGTTTCCCTGCGATGCGCCACGTGGTGCGCCCGCCTCTGTGCGCCGTCGCCTCCCCCCTCCAGGTGACGTCTTTAAATCGCGTTAATGCGCAATAAATCGTCTGGTCAATTATATTTACACTAAACAATAGCAGTAAAATTTCAATAAATCATAACTATTTATGCGAACTCGGATTAAGTCCATTCAATTTCATTAAATCCAGAAAAAGCCGAGAATGCATTAATAATACTTTCAGCCCATGTTTGTCGACCCCCATGTACTGTTTTTAATTGTTTATGCATGTTTGTTGTAGATCTGACGCCAGTATTCCCCTGCGTATTTCGAGATCGTAGCCGAATACCTTGAGCCCGGAGCAAGGGCAAGTCGCACTGTTACTTTGATCATTTTGTACCTATTTTCGCTAAATCTTTGTTTATTCAAATAAACGGCATTATTTTAATATTACATGTGGCGGTGGTTATTACCTATGCAATGTTAACTTAGCCATAGTTTTGAAACTTGGATCCTTGTTCACCTGGGTATAATGTGAGTAGAATATAATCCCTAGGATGCTTAGCCATGCTTAGCAACATTCAGCTCACCTGGAATTAAATAATGTCTTTTATATGATCGACTCGATGTCGGAAAAATGGAACCTTGGAATAGCTGTTGTTAAATTCCTTAAAATTTTGACCTAAATGGTGGGCTGTGGTGTATGTTTTGCTATGTCACACCCATGGCAATTAAGGACCGGTTCGCCGGAACCACTTGGCAACTTCTCGTACTTTCCACAAGCCAGCGTGGGCAACGGCTGGCTTGAAGCATTTCTTCTCCCTCTCCTAGGCACCGAAGAAGAGGTTTTGAAGCGAGATGGAGTTGGGTCGGCCCGGTGTGGGGAGGGTTGATCGGCGCCGGATCACCGTGGCGCAAGGGTAGCCTGCCCAATATGGGTCGTGCCCTATCGGGCAGGTGCAACCTCAGCGTGTGTGATGGTTTAGGGAGAGTTGCTGAACGGTCCTGCACCAGCCTCTTACGGGAATGTCGTGTGACACATCGACGCACGGAAACGTGTGTGAGCTGTTGTCTTGTGGGTAAAGTTGTACACCTCTATCAGAGTAAATCTATATCGAATAGCCGCGCCCCGCGGTTATGGGCTTATTGGCCAAGAACTCACTGATTGTCTCACCCTAGATAATTAATCTTTTTATCAAACTGGTTCGTGTGGAAGGTGTGTCCGGTCGGCGTGGTTGAGCGCGACCGGGGTGCTGACCGGTTAGCGTGGTGTAACGCTAGTCGGTGGAGACTGGTGACTGTGCTTTAACTCTCATCAGTTACGCCTGTGGTCGTGGTTGTAACTTCCATCAGCGCGGCCTGGTCAACGTGGTTAGCGTTTGATCGGGAAAAGCTGGTCAGAGTGATACGTTGTCCGATGGTGACTGGTTAACGTGGTGTAGCGTTAATCAGTGGAGTCCGGGTAACGTGGTGTAACGGTACCCGGAGGTGTCTGGTGAACGTGGTGTAGCGTTGATCAGTGGAGACTGGTTGACGTGGTTTAGCGTCAATCGGTTGGGAATGGTTGGGCCTGGTTAACGTTGTGTAACGTTAATCAGTGGAAGTTAATATTGTTAATTAAATCAACTTTTTACTGTTTGCGAACTACTCCCTTTGCAACTGCTTTTCCGCAAATAAACCCTGTCCCATCTTTGTACCCTGTGCATATGCATATTTGTGGGTGTGATTTGTTGAGTACTGTGGGTGGTACTCAGCCTTGCTCCATTTCCCCCCTCCCCCCCAGTGTTGGAGAACCCGTCTGACGAGGAACGTTCTGAGGATTTGGCTGGCTCCGCCGTCAAGGTGCCTGTGGGAATGGAAGCGGCTGCTTGGCCAGTTGTTTATAGACTTCATTTTACCTTTTTCCGCTGCATTTATGTAATTTACAGTTTGCTCTGTTTGTAAGACACTCTGTATGGCAACTTGGTTTGTATACCCTGGCTTTCCTGGGTAGGGATTTATTACACATTAATGTTCAGAATTTCGGTGCGAATTTCTGGGCGTTCACCCCTTTGCATGGCTGCTGCCCGCCCATTTTTGCTGCCGCGAGATTTTCCCGCTGCGCCTCGGTCCTTCCCGCCTTCCGCCACCCAATATTTGAGCCCCAATTATTGGAGCTCGAGCTGAACCCTAGCCCAAGCTCCCCTGCCTATAAATACCCCCCCCCCCCTTCAGGAGCCCTTCTCTCCTCTTGTTCTTCTCGGCTCCGGTGATCGCCGCCGAAGCTAGACCGCCCCAGGGCCTACCCCGTCGAGCGGAACCTGGCGCCGTGGACGCCTCATACCACCTTGCCTTCTTTCACCCCGAGCATGCGCCCAGGATCTGGGCACCTCCGCCAGGCCTCCTGCCACATCGATGCTTTCACCTCCACGCCAACGCCGCTACCCGCCGTCGGTGAGCCCCCTTCTATGCATTGGTGCGTGCCTTGGTGTGCCCTGGACGGCACTAGGCTGAACCAACCTTAGGCTAGCTCGAAGATGGAATCCCCTCTGCCGCTCTCCTTTGTCGCCACCACGCGCCGCATCGCACCGCCCTCAAACCTCCTTCTTCCCTGTGGATCCCGAGGCCGGAGACCTCCTTCCTTCTCTCTCATCACGCCCGCTGGATACCTCACCCCATTTCGGCCACCGCGGACGGCCATGGCTGCCCCCGCCATGGAAGCCGAACCAAGTTCCTCTTTTCTCTCCCATCCCCCCTTCGGTTTCACATCGCCAGCCTATCTCTGCCGCCGGAGACCTAATCTGAGACGTTCACGACGATTGCCGCAATCTCCTCACCTCGCCAGTGTCCGCCGCTCTCCTGCCGCTGCTCCACCTGGCCCCGGCACCGCGCCTCCCCCCTCGGCCCGTCGCCACCGCCGTGCCTGCCACCGCCGCGCTCCACCCCGGTCTGGCCCGCTGCTTCATCGCCCAGCCCACGCGCGTCTGCCCCATGCCGCCCCGCCTCCACGGGCCCAGCCCAGCGCTGCCACCGCCGCCGCCGAATCCGGGCACAGCTGCCACCCGCCGCTGCCCCTATATATATCACAACCGCCTCCTCGGTGCCCTAGCCGCGCCCTAGCAGCCGCGCCTCCCCAGCCGCACCGCCGCGCGTCGAGCTCGCCTTGCCGCGTCGCCTCGTCCTGCGCTGCCACCGCCTCCGTTTGCCCGTGCGCCCAGAGCCACCAGCAAGCGCCGTCGCCCTGTGCGCTACCTCGCCAGGCCACCGTCGCCCCTACACGCGCCCCTGCCCGCCGTGCCGCCGCCACCCTGCTGTGCTTTCCCCGAGCCGCTGCCCTGCTTCTAGTGCCCCCCTGCAGGCTGCCCTGCTGTCCAGCGCCACCTTCACTGGGCAGCTGTCGCCATCGTCGCCTCTGTGGCCAAAGCCCGCCGCCGGTGAGCCTCCAAACCATGCCTCCTCTGACCGTCGGCATCGTCGTCGCCGTCTTTGTCTCTGTCCACATCGGCGAGCCATCAGACGCCGCCTTCCTCCTCCTCTGCCTGTTGTTGTCGTCGTCGTCTTCGATCCCCGCCGCCGGTGAGCTCCAGACCTGCCACCATCTACTTCAAACCGGAGCCCGGCTTCCTCTCTTCGCTCCTCTGGCTCCTGTCGTTTGCCGCCGTCCTCGGTCGCTGTTGTCGCGATGGCCACCGCCCACTCCTTCCTGGCCTGCCACCATCGTCCACATCGCTGTGCTGCCCTGGCACCGCCTTGGTCGTTCTGCTCCAGCCCGGCATCACCGTTGTCATCTACACCGGCGCCTCGTCTTTTTCCCCTGTTCGTCGTTGTCCCGTCGCCGTCGGCTACCGCCGTCGATCGTCATCGTTGTCTCCTGACCTATGGGCACCACAGAAATGCATTATAGAGAGTAACTACCATGACAACGCGAACTATCTAGATGGATGGGATCTCGAATAAAAACCAAATAAGTACAATAACCATCCATCCTCATCGTAGACTTGTCATAATATTTACCCATCCACAATACAAGTCCAAAGCACCGAATTCAGAAATAAAGAGATATTTGGAGAGTTGATTCACCAATCCGAAACGGCGAAGTGTGCCCATCAAACCACACGAAGGCGGCGACCAAACACGATACACACTTCAGGGGACATGGTCTACGGTTGAATCAACGTCCATGCATCTCATCATTTCTAAATTCTTACTAATGCGAGACTAGCCCAGGAAAGTTCTAGTCTCACACGTTCATCTAGCAAGTAATATCCAAAACATAGGGTATTTACCTTAAATAAACAAGAGTACAGTTGCAGATACATGTTAACTAAAGTTTACATGGGCAGGCGTGCGCTGAAGCATGGAGCAGACCGTCCGATTGCGATGCGGACCATCCAGCCAGGCAGAACACAGGGGCGCAGCCGGCAATGGAACGGACCGTCCAATTGCGATGTGGACGTCGGCCAGGCAAACAGAGGAGCGCAGTCAGTGAGTTTTTTCCGCGGCAGCGGCGGCGAATGGCAGCGTATCTTGTCGGGTGACCAAAAGAGGAAAGCTAGAGGAGTACCAGGCGAACCTAACAGTGGTTGTCTCACGGTCGGAGGTGGTCGGAATCGCCGGCGACGACAGCGGAGGCGGCGGTCTCTCTCTCGACATGTATATGGAATGCATAATATGGGCCAAATGGGCGCATGCATGCAATAACTGAGGGACCAGGGATGCTCACTGAGGGTGTTGCGTAGTTCGGTGAAGCTGGAACGACGACGGTTGCTCCAGGAGAGGTTCGGCAAGGTCTGGATGGCAGCGAGGGCTTGTGGATTGACTCGGCGATGACGTTCAGCTCGTCTTCACGGTGGCATGATTCCCCGGGCAACGAGAGGCTGTGCATGCATGTCTACGAGATTAGCAGGGTCCTAGAGACACCATAGGTGCAAGGAATCGACCCCTAACTCACCAGAGAAAGTGGAATCGACGATGAGAAGGGATGGCCGAAGAGGAGGAAAAATGATGGCGTTCTCAAGCTTCGGGGCACTTCGGCTTCATGTGCTCGGGCTGAGGATTTCTGGAAAGGTTGCGATGCGTCTTGCAAAGCGCCTCGACCGAATCTATCTCGTGCGAGTGGAACGTGGGGTCGTCATCGACGGTGGCGCCCGGTGCACGGCCACAGACAGCTGTGGCGAGGTTCACGTTCCTGAGAGATGGCTGCACGGAATGGAACAGGACCGGAGGGGTTAGTGAGGGCATGGAGAGTACATGACGTTCCCACGGTTAGGGAGAGAAAAAGCTCACCGGGGAGACAATGCGCCGGTGGTGAAGTTTCTTGCCACTGGAGGAATCGATGGCCTGCAGGGCAATGTGGAGCAGTGAGGGAGGAGTCTTCGCTGGGAACTTGCAGAGGAGAGTGAGGCAAGTGAGAGGACAAGAGGAGAGGCGATGGCGTTGAGAGAGGAAGTGGCGTCGGGTTGTGAGGCGGGCTAGGCGCATGGGCGGCGCGTGGTGCGCGTTCCCTGCTGTGGTCGGGTGTAGCTAGCTAGGAGCTTGTGTGTGGGACTTCCAGGTGGGGTCCACGACTGGCCGGGCCCTCATGGCAGCGACCAAACGGCTAGGAACGCCTAGGAGTTTAAGTCCCGGGTTGGTGCAGATGGGCTGAATTTGGGTGTTTGGTTTAAATAGCTAGGGGGGAATCAATTCGAGCCAAAATTTCTGGAGACAGTGTTAGGTATGGACTGCTTACTGACAAAGTTTCAAGGCTAGATCAGCTATGGTCCGTCCTAAAGAAATTCCCAAAGTCAGGGTTTAATCAGGATCTGCAGAAGTTAATCCAGAGCAGCAGTATTGTGCCTGTCATTTCATGTGCGAAATTTTGGAGTTAGGCCGTGAAATTTTACCAGGTAGTAGAGGGTGGATAGGGCTACAATCCTACCAGAAATCGTGGGTTGCAAAGCCATAGTTTGGAAATGGTGTTAGTGCAAATACAGGGGAAAAATCTGTCTATTTCCAGATTTTCCCAGGGCATGGAAAAACTTATCGGGATTGCAACAGGTCTTGCAAAATTATGCCAAAATTCAGGCAGGCCCTGGATGATGTGTAGTATTTTAATGAAGTTTTCCACAATTTTATATTGAGCAGATTTCTCTTTAAAATTCCAGATGCGAGTTTAATGCATATGAGCCTAATATGCATATGCAAGAAAATCCAAAAACAAGGGAGAGAAACAATAAAAATAAAGTGTGCACATGCAGTGAGGTGTTTTACTAATTCCCACATTTTATTACACGATTTTCGATTAGCTCAAAAATTGGGTTCGTTACAACTCCACCCCCCTTACAAAAGAATCTCGACCCCGAGATTCACTAGTCTAGAAGAAACTAGGAAACTCGGCTCTAAGTTGGTCCTCTCGCTCCCACGTGGCTTCATCGGATGTGTGATTGCTCCACTGGACCTTGAGCATTTTGATACTACGGTTGCGAGTAGGCGCTCGGTTTCCTCTAGGATGCGAATTGGATATTCCCGGTATGAAAGATCAGTTTGTAGTTTGATGTCTTCAATGGGAGTGAGCTCGGTTGGACTCGAAGACATTTCTTCAGTTGTGAAACATGAAAGACATTGTGTACATCTGAAAAGTTGGGGGTGGCAGTTCCAATTGGTATGCCACTTGGCCTCGTTTGGCAGTTATTCGGTATGGACCGATATATCGAGGAGTCAACTTCCCGTGCATATGGTAGCGACGGGTGCCTCGCAGTGGTGAGACCTTGAGATAAACATGGTCATCAACCTCAAAGGTCTAGCCTCGCGGCGACGACGGTCGGAATAGCTCTTTTGGCGACTGCGCTTCCTTGAGCCGGTTTCGAATGAGAGTAACATTTGCTCGGCCTCTTCTATGAGAGCTGGCAAAGAATGCCTCTCTCCCACCTCGGACCAGAATAGAGGTGTCCTACATTTTTCCCATAAAGTGCTTCAAACGGCGACATTTGGAGGCTAGCTTGATAGCTATTGTTGTAGGAAAATTCGGGCGAAGGGTAGACATTCTCTCCAATTCTTGTTGTACGTCATGACACAAGCACGGAGCATGTCTTCAAGGATTTGATTTGTGCGTTCTGTCTGGCCACTGGTTTGAGGATGAAAAGTCGGTGCTAAAGAACAACTCGGGGTTCCAAGTAGCTCATGCAAATTTTTTCCAAAATCGGCGAAAGTGAATTGAGGCCCACGGTCGAAACAATCACTTTTGGTACTCCATGGAGAGCGCACAATGTGGGTTTAAGTAGAGTTCGCAAGCTTTGCCCCTCCATATGATACACGTACGGGAATGAAGTGAGCCACTTTGGTTAAACGGTCTATAATAACCCAAATTGAGTCATGACCATTAGGTGTTCTTGGAGACGGTGATGAAATCCATTCCCACTTCATCTAAACTTCCACTCAGTGCACCTTTAGTGGTTGAAGTAAGCCGGCGGGACGTTGTGTTCCGCGGATTTGACGAAGTTGACATATGTTCCACGATACGCGACATATGCGGCGATGTCTCATCTCAAGCTAGGCCACCAATACTATGTGCGGATATCCTGATACATCTTTGTACATCCAAGATGAATGGATAGTGGAGAGTTATGTGCTTCTTGAAGAATGACCTCACGGAGGCCTTGATTGCTAGGGACATAAAGCAAACTCCCATGAACAACCATTTCGTCGGAGTTCAGAGAGAAGATTGTCTTCGCGCCTTCATTCATCTTGCGCTTAATTTCAGCCACATCTTTATCGGCAAGTTGAGCGGCTTTGATTTGATCGTAGAGGGTTGGTTGTAGCGCTAAACGGGCAGATTCAGACAAAACATCCTCCACAACCTCCAAGTTGAGCCTTGAAAACTCGGTGATTAAACTTGGGTGGCCCTCAATGAAGACGGGCGGCAGTAAGTGTGGTGGAGCTTGACAGTCGACTGAGAGCATCGGCTACCACATTAGCCTTGCCTGGGTGATACTGGATGTTAGATCATAATCTTTATGAGTTCTAGCCATCCTTTGTACTGCAGATTCAGATCTGGTTGGGTGAAGAAATACTTCAGCTTTATGATGGGCGGTATAGATATAGCTACATCTTTTGCAACCGAGCAAGTAATGTCTCCATATCTTGAGAGAGAATGACCACGGCTATGAGCTCCAAGTCATGTGTTGGATAATTGACTTCATGAGGCCGTAGCTGGCCTCCGTGAGGGCATGTTGAGGCCACCAGACCTTCCCTCTTGCATCAAATAGCAACCAAACCCCTGGTAATGAATGCATCGCATAGACCCTATCGAAGCTCGCCGGGCGTACGGGAAACAAAATGTGAATAATCTGGCATCACTCAGCACTGGGCCAAAGAAGGGACAGTGCGTGGCAGGCCGAAAGCCCGAACAAAGGGCGAGGGTGTTGAGTCTTTTCTTTAACTCCTGGAAGCTTGATTTCACAGGCCTCAACCACACAAATTGTGTTCTTTTTTGAGTTGTGTACGTAGGCCTTGAACTTGGAACGAGTTTCGGATGAAACGGCGATTAGTATCCCGCATAACGAGAAACTCCGAACTTCGAAACGGTGAGCAGGGCTCCCAGTCTCGCGCCACTCTGCACTTTGTTGGCGGTCAACAGAAATCCCGCTTCAACACACATTGCCAGGTGGGACCGAAGGAAAAGCAACTTCCCTCCACCAACAGTCACATTAGAGAAAACTGCGCATAGAGCTGATGCTCAACGAGCTTCTCACGACGAGACGCAGATGAAGATAGCGAATGCTCTGCCTCATCACTATCGAATAGCTGAGGATAGTCATTAAGTGCAATACCACCACGAAACTTGTACCAGATACTCATGATAATTTTGATTATCAAGTTCATGAAAGTAAGCAAGGAGCATTGGTCAGTCGAAGGAAGACCACAGGACTGTACCTAAAACTAGAGTCCATAACGGTAAAACAAAGCAGTTTCGAATGTCCTCCGGTTTGATATTTGAGGTGGAAGTACCCATCATCCTTAAGCACTCCATTTAAGAGAGAACACGCGCACCGCGTATTTGACAAAGAGGTCGTCGTTCTCGGGAATGGAATAATTTGTCTCTTTCCGCTAGGTATGACATTCATTCGAGAGACGGTAAGCCTGTCCACAACACACATGCCTACAGGAGGTAACCGTCATTTACGTTGGGAAAAGAAGCACAACACCGGGCCCAGCCCACGGGATGAGGTCTCCAGCGAGATGGATGGAAACTTGCTCTTAGTTGTCTCAAGTGCCCATTTGTCTTCTGCGTTTCAACTAGATCTTCGGGCATGCATACAGGTGGCTCATCATATGGAGATAGGCTCGCCCAGGGTGTCCCACGTAGTAACAATCACAATTACTCCAGTTGCCCGATCGCGAGTGGACCTGGAACTCATGGGAGAACATCGAGGATAGTTCCCACACTAATGGGTACCTCTCATCGCGAGCTTTGAGGAGGACAGAGTCGTCGGAATGAAGAGAGATGGCTGCGCAGGTGGGAGCCGTGGGTGGTCACGCTCAGAGGTAAAGGTATACCCTTTTGCCCTCAGGTAGTAGTTAGAGATATGTCTTTTGGCACAATCGAATGGTTCCCTGATATATTGGTCAGCCCAGATCCATCCAAGAATGACATCTAAACCGAGAGAATCAATTTGGATTAGTTTGGCCAGTTGAACCTCCTTGCCCCTCAATCACGATCTTAACATCTATTGCAATTGCCCCGAAGTCCTAGTGCGTGTGTGTGGCGGGGTGATGGGGTAGCTTCAATGGGACATCCTTAGTAGTGTTTCTCACATTTCTCGCGCGTCACTAGTTTGGTAGATATGAGATGAAGCTGTGACTGCACCAGAATACAAAAAGGTCCCAACCAGGAAGGAGTCTGAGGTACAAGAAATGGTAACCCCGAACAGCCACGCGTCGGAGTGCACCCCACGTCAAAGATAGCTTTTCCCCCCCCCGCCCTCGCCCGGGTCACGCAGGTTAGAAGACGACTACGCCAGGAAGACTGAGCCGACTAGGACGGCGTCGGCCTCCTTCGATTGACCACCACAGGCTCGTGGAGGACCACGGGGTGGCTGCTGCATGCCCACCAGTTAGGGGTGGGCGAGGAGTGGGCTTTCTTCCGCGGTAGTGGCAACACATGCTTGGAGTCGTGACCCACTTTCCCAGTTGATAGAGTTGACATGTTGTGCCTCTGGGTTCCCGGAAGGCAGCGACGGAGGGTCGGTATCGCCTACGTTATATGGAAGGCTGCCTGGCAGGTCTGTGGAGAGTGAGGGAACTAACGCAGGGTCGCGCCTCCTTGGTAAACAGGTGCCACGGGAAACGAACATGGGCCCGGTGCATGAAGTGACACGGAGGGACGGGTGAGTGCTAGTGGCTTCTTCCTTGACCGAGCCCATTGTTTTTGTAGTGAGTCCATCATTCCGTCCCTTTCTCACTGCCGTCTGTCCACACGATAGGAGCTTTGCACTGGACCGTCATGGCTGTGGCTGTCATGTGCGGGGAGAGCGCGTCGCTTACAAATTCTGGCTATGGAGGCGCTCATCAGGGAATCGCTTCACCTTGCTCGGACGCTCAGGTGGTCATCTCTAGCCGGATAGGCGAGGTAACGAGAGAGATAAGTTGAACGCCAAGTTCAGAACTCCTATGAGAAATGAGTTCCCCTGGCCTCGTCTTCAATATCAAGGGAACTCCTTCCTTATATGATTTCCATGAGAACCGGATATCAAGGGCAATGTGGGCGGAGCGGACCACCCTTCGTGAAAGAATGGGCCAAGTGTGCTCAGGGCTCGATCTGGGGAATGAGGGAGTTCTTTGTAAGACTCTACGCAACGCAGGCTGGAGCTGGCCCTATGGAGATAGTGGCAGCATAGGCCGCCTTGGTCACCGACTCGTCACAACGTGGTCCGAGTCGGCTTGGGGGCCTCAATGCGCGGAGCCAGTCATCACGCGGTCAAGAGGATCATACGGCCGAGGTGACCGTGAGTCGGTCGGTGCGCTGCACATCCGCCAACTCTGCCGATCTGCCCCTGGTTCATGATTACTAGATGCCCGCATGGTTGCAGCCGTATGTTCTCGTTGCCTGAGCAAGACCTACGCGCCGTCGGAACAGCCCTGTTCTGCCTTGCCCAGAACCCCATGAGCGCAACAGTGGGCTCAGACATGGGCGGGTGCAGCTGCAGGGCGGACCCCGAAAAAGGGGGTTTGACATATCACCCGTGCCTTTACCCTGCGGACCGGGATCCACCTAGTGTGGGGCTGAGGCTGTCGGCTTCCGGAACCACTGGCGGCATCCACTGTGCGTGTTGCGGCTCAGGATAAGTCTAGCCCCAGCGACGTGCACCTCTCCAACATCGGAACGAGTGGATTAGGTCATCCGTGCTTGGATATATGTATTCAGACATGAACAAGACGGGTGAGTAAGGTCGAGGGACTGACACAAAATATGGAATTGTCATGGCCCTATTAGGAAGCAACAGCGACTCAGGGGATTATGGTACCATAGTCGCAATTTAAAACAATCCACCCCCGCCGAAGGTGTACCCGAATAAAAAGAGGATTTTGTGACATCCTTGGACAGGGGGCAAGGCCAACGGAAACACTTTCTGAAAAGGGTGACCGAGATAACAAACACGCACCATAAATGGTGTTTACTAGTCCTGAAGTTCCCTAGCGGGTTCAATAAGAGGGGAATCCACATGGCAGCCATTAAGCTGGCTTGGTCGACGGGGATGGCACAAGGCATCAATACAAAATTTGGTTGCCAAAAATGCATTAAGGTGATCTCGCATCCTAAACCGGTACCGAGATGGTTTTACAATCCTTCTTAAAGTTCAGGAAAGTACGTCACGCTCCAGCGAACCAGCAGACAATGCCTAGCGATCCTGCCAGGTTGCCAGAGTTGATAGGAGGACAGTTGGGCATGATATGGTGAGGGTTGCCCTAGCGGCCCACCTGCAATGTAGGACTCCTAGCGGGTCAGCAGAGGACTTCTCCCTCCGCTTCCCATACATAGGCATCCTACCAGGCCAGAACAAGGGAACTCTGGTGATATAGACCTCATATGCGACGCCTAGAAGAAATAGGAACGTCGTCTAGTATTGCCACTCTGCCTGGCGCAGCATTCTCCATGCGCTTCATAGGTTAGAGCAGGGGTTAGAGGTCATCTAGGATATCTTAAAAGACCTGCAGACGCTGCTAGGATAGGGAGGTGGCCTGGTCACTTACCTCCATAGCGTCATGCCACCATGCTTGAATAATATTGACCGTCGGCCCCCGCGACCCGGCAGGTGCGATGGGATGGGCCTCCATAAAAGAAATGGTCCACAATTCTGGAAGTTCATGGCGAAGATGGGCACTCTCGCGATAGGTATGCCCGTGGATAGCAATGCAGAATGCCGCGGACAATTCCAGCCGCTGTCCAAATATATACTGGCGGACTCCTCTCCTCTGGAGTTCTTGCCTCTGATACATACTCTTTGCACTCTCATGGCCTTTGGAGACCCCCGGTCACGCCACGCCCCATGCACTGCCCGTGTTCAGCAGTGATATTCAGAGGGGATACATAAACGCCTGCGTATTGCCATCATGCTGATCCGTAGGGGTATGGTGAATAGGTTATAAGGTTAATACCACCTCCCTAGTGTACGGTAGATGTGCCTGCTTGATGGGGCTTTTGCTCCTAGGCACACGAGTTCAACTGGGTAGCATTTGGTAAAATCCATGGCCAGGGGCCATGGGGACCGACCCCCTCACAAGTGTATTCAAGGCAACAAAAAAGTTAGGCGACGTGATTGAACTAGTTCTGATCCAGCGATATTTCAATCAAGACCAGCCTTGTTATGCGTCGAGTGTCTAGAAGTATGGTAATTACAACAAATTAGTATTTGTTTCCAGAAAGCGTACTACTTACCGCTTATAGGGAACGAGGGACTGGAATTTTTGCGACCATGGGCATAATTTCTCGTATAGAACATCTCCACAAAGTCAGTGGCTACAGGTTCTGAACGATTGTTATAGTGCCTTGTCGAATTGTTACTCTTTCAAGTTACTGGTATTCAAAAATTACAGAAAAATTGCTAGGCGTCCCTTCCCTGAGGTTCATGAGGGTACTGCTTAAATTTGGCTTTTATCACTCATAGTTTGGGGCCTGTCAAACAATAACAGTTAGGCAACCTAACAGATCCAATTACAACTTCATACTCAGTGTAGTTTAATTATCGCACAATATGATGCATTACTCTAAACATCCCAGAAAAATTTAACTGGGAACATACTGGAAAGTCTCAGTTGCAGACTACTGGTAAAGCTAAAACTCTTACAAACAGAACATCTCTCTCTGTTT
>RYFJ01001587.1:0-125933 GCA_003991445.1 Oryza meyeriana var. granulata
TATTCCCGACGCTGCGGTGGATTTTCGGTGTCAACACCGCAGCTACACCGCCTAGCAAGGTTACTAAAGTGCTCAGCAACTCCTGAGTAACCCCCTGTGATCTTTTCAGTGAACCCCTGCCAGCATAACGATTGGCTTATGCAGATGTGGACTATGATTGCTAACACTCAATTGCCACCCTTCGAATCACCAGGCTCAAAGGTAGATCCAGAAGACAACGCCCTCAAAGCGACGACCGCTAGTGCCAACAGACGGGCATATCACCAAGACGTCATGATAACAATTACCAATGACCAACACGTCCTAAGGCTTAGACAGGTCACGACATTCGGGGTACGATGTGAAACGGTGGCCCCTAACCACAATGCCAAATGCTGAGAACCACCATCATCGTCAGCATCGACATCGGGGTGTGAACAGACCGCTGTGAATGACGTAGGATAATGGATCCCACTCCACGGCATAGACGATCCAGTGATTCGTGACCTGCGTGATCAACTAAGTCCACACAATGTTTTGGTACAGTGTTACTTTCTGCAACCAGATTAGCCTCACAAGACTTTTTCTAATTAGCTTTCAACAACATTTTCTAAATCCAATATAAAGATAGTAAGAATTTATGTGAGATATGGATTATAGGGTAGATTATGGCCTTTTAGATCATGTATTACATGATTGACAGTGTGTAAATAAAATATTTTTAGAGTTCTGTATGCAATTATATGCTGCTTGCTGCTCTCGTCAAATGAGTGTTGACAACATTGCCATATTACATAAATACCGTGAAAATATTGTTTTCCCGATGAACTATCATGTTATGTTGGAGTGCCAAAGTTCATGTCTTTACTATGTAAAATAAATAATTTATAGTTGAGAGCATTATCGTTGCTTGCTGCTCTCTAAATATTTATCGAAGGCATAGTTATAGTACTTAAAGAATGTGAAATGGATTGGCTATGACCACTTAATCATCGTGGAACAACTGATTTTCTTAAAGACGATTTGATTTTTCAGTTTTGAGACCGGTGTTACTTTTGATTCGAGGCTAATGAAACTATTGATTTAAGTAAAATTGTACGCACACGATATAATTAAAAAATTTCATGTTTGTTTCAAGCTGTTAATGTGATCTAGGTTATTTCATATTGCCAGAGACATATAGTCCTTCTACACATGCATGTACTGTAAACATCCAAGATCAATCACTAATCTCATAATTAATCAAATAGGGATGGAGACAAAGAACTCGCTCGGCGGAGGTCACGTTGCATTTAGAGATATAACCAACAATATACCTAGTATAGTTAAATGCCCTCCCAGAATTGTACTTTGTTTCAATAATAACTAATGTTGATGTGTATATATACATATGACATGCAATGCCTTTTTCAAACTAATCAAAGTTGCAAATATCACATTGACAGCATTGCAAACAACACATTTTAATGATGTATGTCAAAAGAGGGAAGAAACTAACAAAAGACAACGTGAATGTCGTACAAGGAAAAAGGCCAAATCAAATAATCCGTACCCTGGTGTATTTAGTCATCCATTCAGTACATCTTTTGTCCCCACATGTATGTGTACATTTCATTGGAATAGGCTAATTTTTTTATCGCTATATAGATAAAAAGGTTAACACCCAGCTAGCTAAAATACCCAATGAACAGAGAGAAGAAAATAACATAAAACCGCGCAAGTACTGTGCAAGGAAGTTGGTACAATCAGCTAACATTACTGTAATATTGAGCACACAAATGCAACCGACATCTGTTCTGCTTTCTCAAGAAAATGAAAGTGGCAGTGTACAGCAAGCTACAATGTCTAGCTTGTCAGTGAACAAAGAGAAGGAAAGAACAAAAAGCGTCGTGACTACTGTACAAAGAAGAAGGTTGAGACAAACAATGTTGAGAATACAGGAATATCGGAAACACCAATGCAACTGGAAACCGTTTCCTTTCTAAGGAAAATATTAGTGGCAATGAACAATGGGCTGTAATGTCGGATGAACAGAGAGAAAAAAAAATAGAAAGCAGCATAAGTTCCGTGCAAGAAAGAAGGCTGAGTCAAACAATGTTGAGAGTACTATAATATCAAAAACACCAATGCAGACAACAACCTTTTCTCTATGTGAACATAATGAAAGTGGCACCGTACGACGGGTCGGAATGTCAGATGTCCAAAGAGAAGAAAGGAATAGAAAGCAGCGTGAATACCACGCAAGGATGAAGGTTGAGTCAAGTAATATTAGAGAAGGGGTTTCTACACTAGCCACCCCTATTATTGGTAAATTTTACTGTTATTAGCAACGTATGTTTATCGTACTTGTTCTGATATTTCACTGTAGTTACATGCTCTGCCATTTGTCAAGGGTCACTATATGTAACGGTGTATTCTTTCATTGAGCAAGGACCGGGTCTAGCAGACAATGAAAATATCGATCCAGATGATCCCCTAGAATGGCTTCATACAAATGATATTTACAAACATCAATCTAAGAAGAGGAAAGCTAGAAGCATTGAACAGCACTAAGCCTCCAACATGTTAGGTGAACACATTTTTTGAAATTAAATGCATAGATCTCTGTTTGCATAGTGTCTGATGTTGTGCATATTGTCAATTAATCATGAATTGTTGTATTGTTGGCAGAAGATGGAGTTATGCAAGACGAAACTATGCATGTGCTAGCTGGTCATTTGGACATTCCAGATAATGGTTACATTGAATTTGATAGTGGATTATTCGAACCTGTACTGACTGGTTTTGACGATGAAAGTGAGTTTTGAGGTATTATTTTAAGGTTTATAATGTTAAGTCTATGAACTATTTGATCCTTATGTACAAGCAACCATCATTTTACAGATCATGTTGAAGCCCCACAGACCTATGACATCACAGACAGTGATGATGAGGAAGCCATACAATTTCAGCAAGGTAACAAATGTATAATATTGTTTACTTTACATCGAGATATATACACTGTTTATCAATTTAATGACAAGCATTTTTTCTCTGCCAGAAGATGCGTACGAGTCATATCGTGTGGATGATAAGGGTGTTAATGGTATTGGTACCAATGATCCACACGATTACCATAAACTACCAAAGACACACATCATGTTTTAAAGAAGTCCCTGACTGCAAGTTCTGCCACACGATAAGGTTTCAGTTCGAGCCTTCTGGATTCTGTTGCAGGCAGGGAAAGATAAATGTACATATTCCAAAAGTCCTTGTCGAGTTAATATGATTGGGTACAAGTCAAGTGCATAATTGTGCAAAGTATTTTTGGAAAACACATCCGGTACTTCGACTCTTGTGGAGGCCATGGGCCCTGGGTACCTCATCACAAGCATATGGGCCACTCGGACAGAGGATGGGCCTAGCCTTGTAATTAGAGATATGATAGAACCCAGTAGACTTTGCCTTGTACGATAAGAAATATACAGTCCTAATCGGGTAGGTTATATCTTTAAGAGGAGATCCCTTAGCCGTAATCCGGCTGGGACTCCTACCTTGTACCCCTGTCCCCCAGTATATAAGGGGAGGCAAGGCGCCTCCTGAGGGCATAAGCTCATAGAAGCGAACATACATTCTCAAAGGAATACACTACAACTGGACATAGGGTATTACCTCACATCGAGGGCCTGAACCAGTATAAACCTCCCCATGTTCCTTTGCAGTCCACCGAGTTTCAATCCAACGAGTAGCCCTATAATCATATTGCTGGTGTAAAACATTGACAGCTCGCGCCAGGTAGGGGCTTCGGCGAGATCTACATCTACAAGCTCGATGGATCCAACAACCGGAGTTGACGGCGGCAAATTCTCCCCTGGAGACACAATAACTTTCGGAAGTCTCGACTTCGTTGCTGACCAGATCGGCAATCTCACCTTGGCCGACGCAGACTTGACCTAACCGGCCGAGGAACCAGCCGACTCCATGCCAGTCTGCCCACAAGATGCTGCAGCCACCCTCGTTGATTTGCTGCGGCGATCTACCTCCTGCCCGGGTCCCGGGACAACTCTCTCCTTCGGCGTCCAACTCGCGCTAGGCCTTGAGCCAGCCTGGGTCGGGCTAGGAAGGGGAGAGATCGTCAATCTCCCGTGCAGACTCGGCAGCGCCACGGATCTACATCCCACGCGGCAGACCCAATCCCCTACGGTTCAGTTTGGACATGGCTTAGAGCCACTCCAGATTGGATCTAGGGAGGTCGGAGTCGTCCTTACTCCGATCAACTACTCGGATTCTGACTCCAAGTAGGACAACGGTTCGAACACCAATTCAGACACCAGTCTGGCGAGTTTCCTTCTTCCCCAAGAAATCTTCATGGCATCAACCCCTCCGCCGAAGGTGCGCCGAGTACAACAGGAGCAAGAAGAGGAGGCCCGCCGACTGCGGCAACAGGAGGAAGCCGAATGCAAGGCTCGCAACAACGAGCTACGCAGGGTTGGGCGAACCGCTCAGCAACAATCCTCCAGACTCGAGTCGGCGACCATGACGTCTTCGTCACGCCTTAGCAAAACGTCGTGGCCGCTACAACC
This sequence comes from Oryza meyeriana var. granulata, assembly GCA_003991445.1. Lineage (NCBI taxonomy): Eukaryota > Viridiplantae > Streptophyta > Magnoliopsida > Poales > Poaceae > Oryza > Oryza meyeriana. Next base: position 4,542 of record RYFJ01001587.1, read on the forward strand.
CTGTTGGACACACTCCAGCTTGGGCTGGATCATCAGGCCACCCTGACTATCGCCAAGATCAAAGCCATGATCACAGCTGCCGCATGTCAGCAACACCAGCAGTCGGGTGATACACTTGTACCGACCAACCGGTCGGGTTCTCCAGCGGCAATCTCATCCGCATCAGCATGATGCCGGGCAGCCGGCTCAAGTCAGCCGCACGTGGAGTCACGCCAAACGTCGCTCGGCAACACAAACAACAACAATCGGCGGCGTTCCCAGAACGATCGCCGGTTCAACCAAGACCTCCGGGTCCGGATTCATCTGCAATGTGATCTCCGCCAAGATATCAATGCTCGGCGCCGCCAATGCGAAGACGACGAGCGCCGCCGACTGGAGGATGAGCATGAGCGCTTCGGTCTCCACCACGAGCAGTTTAACCACCGCGGTCGAAGCCGGAGCCCTCACGAAGATGAAGGCATACCAGCCTTCACCTAGGAGCTACAAGATGTCGACTGGCCGTCGGGCTTCAAGCCCACGGGGATCGAAAAATACGACGGCAAGACTAACCCCGAGTCCTGGCTCACCGTATATACTATGGTGATCCGAGCCGCCGGAGGTGACCACAAAGCCATGGCTAACTACCTCCCGGTCGCCCTGGCCGACTCAGCGAGGACATGGCTCCCAAGGCGATCAATCGGCTCCTGGGGGGAACTCTGGGAACGTTTTATAGCCAACTTCCAGGGGACTTACGAGCGGCCATCTTCCGAGCACGATCTCTGTCAGTTGTACCAAAGGAAGAACGAGTCTCTCCGTGAGTTCATCAAAAGGTTCTCCGAGAAGCGCAATTCGATCCCGATGATCAAGGACGAGGTCGTCATCGCCGCCTTCCGCAAGGGAGTCAAGGACGCCCCCGTTCATTGCAAAATTCACTTGGAAACCGCCAACCTCTGTTAGGGCCCTCTTCGATATGGCGAATAAATACGCCGACTCGGTCGAGGCGGTCGCAGAGGCCCTCGACGAGAAGAAAGAGTCCCGACAGAAGGACCAAAAGGCCAAAGCCGACAATGAGCCATCACAGAACAAATCCTGTAGCCGCAAGTGGAAGTCAGACAACGAGGTGGCCAACATGGAGCGGACCCGGTCGCGACCCCCAAAGAACAACGAGTACCAGAAGGTTATGAACGGGCCTTGCCCCTTTCATCCCAAGGGCAAGCATGTGGCCAAGGATTGCTTCATGCTCAAGAAGTTTGCTTCCAAGTAGGCTTCATCATCTGGTGCTGACAAGGACAAGGGCAAGCCAGATTCGGGCCCGGCTGACGATTATCAAGATCCCTAGGCCGAGCTCAACCATATCTTCGGAGGGCCGTTTGCGTATGAGTCCAAGCGAAAGCAGAAGCTAACAGCATGCGACGTCAACGCGGTCTCTATAGCAGACGCCCCCAGTATTTGCGTTGGTCAGAGATGTCCATCACATTCAACCGCGCAGATCACCTAGATCGGGTTTCACACCCGAGACGCTATCCACTCATCCTGGACCCGGTCGTCAAAAATATCAAGTTGAAGAAGGTTCTCATAGACGGAGGCAGCGCGCTCAATATCCTCTTCGCCAAGACCCTGGATGAGATGAAAATCCCTCGTTCAGAACTGCGACCGAGCACTGCGCCCTTCCACGGGATAATTCCCGGCCTGTCTTCAACCCCCTCGGACAGATAACTTTGCTGGTCACCTTCGGCATGCGGGATAACTTCCGCACAGAAAACATCTGCTTCGAGGTCGCCGACTTCGAGACTGCGTACCACGCGATACTTGAATGACCAGCGCTTGCCAAATTCATGGCGATACTGTGGGCACCCCAGAAGTGCATTATGAAGAGTAACTATTACGGCAACGCGAACTATCTAGATAGATGGGGTCTCGAATAAAACCCGAATAAATGCGGTAACCATCCATCCTCATCGCAGACTTGCCATAATCTTTACCCACTCACAATACAAATCCAAAAATGCTGAGAAGTGTACAAAAGAGATAATCATAAGGATAGCTTGCCAGTCCTCCCCGTCATACGCCCGTCAAACCACTCGATGGTGGCGACCAAACACGATACGTACCCCAGAGGACTCGAACCACAATAGCTATCCCCCAACCATCTCAATTATACACAACTCATACTCATGTTCAGCTAGTCCCCAGGAAAGCGACTAGACTCACACTTTCATCGCAAGCAATTGATAAACATCACAAGTACTCTAAAAATAGATAGACGAGCAGCAGAGTTACAACTATTACCTAGAGGGTTCACACCCTAATTCATCACAAAGTGACACAAAAGATTTGCAGCGAAATATAAACACAAAAGACAAGAACCAGTGGTGCCAAACCCATGCACAGGGCAACCGACTGGGGATAGAGCTCAACTTCAACTACACATTATCCTCGCCACCATCGGTGGGATAATAGTAGATCACACCATCTTCGTCGTTATCCTCACCTGAAAAGATGCAACGTGAGTACGAATGGTACTCCGCAAGACTTACACAGTATTAATAGTACAAAGGAATCATGCTGGTTTCTACATCAAGGAAAAATGCTATATTGACTTGATTTTGCATCAAGCTGATTTTATTGAGCAAGTAATACTTGAAACTATAGGCATGTTGAGAAATAACACAATCTGAATTTTTAAGACAGCAAGCATATAGTTTCTGAAAACGGAATATAAATGAGCACCAACCGCGCTCCAAACATTATCCATGCCACCATTGCCCCAAACGTTTATGCTACACAAGCATTATCCTTTCTCAATGACTAACCCAAGTCATATTTAATATCCAAAAACCTTTTATAGAAACCCCTTTCATCCATGGACTATTCTAAATCATGAGATATAGTCACATAATCCCGTAACTATATCTCCCAAGTTTGTCGGCTAACATACATTGACTAACACATCAAGCGGTAGTCCTGTAACCATGGACACGGCTATTCGAATAGTTCATTCTTAACTCTGATCAGAGGTGTACATGGCTTTGACCCACACGAGTGTGATAGAAGCCCAATGGCTACACTCTAGTTTGATACGTACATATCTTGTACCCACACTCTACACATTGAGTGGCGGACTAGAGGTCACAACAAAACCTTTCGCACGCTTAGCCCAACCAACTAACAACGTCTGGGCCCCCGACGACTTAGTCATGCGTGTGTGATGACTAAGTGCGGGCTCACCGTCGTGGGAGGCACCTCCGGCACAGCCAGGCGCGGTCCGAGGTCCTCCAACGGAAATCCTCCTCACGGACTGACGGAACGGGCGTAGATGGCCACAGCCTCCCGTGCTACTGAGTTAAGCCGTCCCACTCCTGGCGTGTGGGAAGTAGCGTAGGAGTGCTTGGAATAGATATCAACATGTTCGGTCCTTTAACGACCCAGACGGAGCTACGTGCATCGGGGAAACACCATCCCTTCATCGCCCTATCATCCGTCCAAGTCAAAACATATTTTTAATTATTATTACAGAGGTTATTCTTTTAGATTTGAACCCATTTATTCGCTTTAAACTAGTTTTGAAGCCGATAGCTCATCTATCGGATTTTTCTAAGTCTAGATTTAAGCATGGCTAAGCATTCGGTAAAAAATAAAAGTATCCAAAGTCCTTAACCAGGGGGTGACAATGTAATACACATGGCATCAATAACCGGCGCCCAAGGAATAGGGAAATGCATACAATTGGGTAAATATTGACTCTACCCGTTTTCCCATTTTTAAATAGACTGAGCATACATATAAGATATTGTTTTCACAAACAAAATCAATTTATTTGAAAACATAGGTTCAATATCTTAGACGCTTGCCTTGCTGCAGCGCGGGGTCACAAACTCAGGCTCTAGATGAACTTCACGTACTCCGTATCCTCAAAATCTATCGATATGAAGCAAATATACAAATAAGAAGCAATTAAAACATGTCTATGCAATGACCAATTAATTATGGGATAATTACAGAAGGTAGGGCATGTCCTAATAAGATTTTAAGAAAAAAGAACCAGTCATTTGCATCTCTGGTTGTGAGATACAAAAATAACAAGCCATATACGCTGAAAATGGCAGATTTTGGAATATTTGTGTATCACCTTAGTTTTATTTTTCAGGGGTAACTTGCATTTCCCATTAAGGTTCTATTTGTGTGATCATTTTAGATGAAGTGTATAAACCTAACTGGTTCTAACAAAAATTGAGTTCACTGAAATTGGATTTAAAATGATTTAGATATAGATTTTACAAGTTTAACAAAAGAAAAGGTAAGCAAATTAATTAGGCCCTATTTTGGGAGGTATTTATATCAAATTAAAAATTTTCCACAGTAAGTTTACAATTTTCTGAGTTTAACAAAAAGTGGTTTCACATTTTTAGCTATTAGTGAATGAATTTCTAGAAATTTTATAAACTTCTAAGGTAAAAAGATGTAATTAATAGGTATTTCCATTTTTAGAGAAAATCCTACACAGAAGTTCTCACTTTTTTATTAACCAATTAAATCTGAGCGCAAATTTTATGAATCCAAAGAAATTTGGTTTACCTCAAAGGGAGTTAACAGTGAAATTTTAATAGAGATATTTCAAGTTTTTAAGCCCAAAATAAGTCAATTTTGATTCATATTAATTTATGGATGTTTTCTGTACAGAAGTTGCCATATTTTATTTTACAGTAATGAAGTTCACAAATTTGCAGAGCTAACAAAATTGGTTTGACTCAAAAATGAGTTAAAGTGACAAAGATATGGATTTACAAAGTTGAGATATTTTCCTGTTGGCAAAATATTTCAGTTTAACATTTTTCTTCCTTTTCTTTTTCTCTCCTTCTCTCTTACAGGTGGGGACAGCGTGGCATAGAGACAAAACAGAGCAGGCGCACGGGACAACGGAATGGACCGTCCTTTCCGGAAGTGGATGGTCCGGCGGCGGCAGGAATCCAGTGGCTCACGGCGCTGGCTTACTCCGGTGGATCTGCAGTCAAGGCGAAAGGTTCCCGAGGTCAGTGGCTTCCTAAAGACGGCTCCTATGCGAGGAATCGGACTGAGACCTACCAGAGAGAGAGAACTCGACGGCGGTGACACAGATCGGCGCCGAGAAAAGACGGAGGCCGACCTTGAGCTTCACTGCGCTACAACCCGATTCCTTCGGCCGGCAGTCTCCTGGAGACAAGGCGATGCTGGAGGCGCAATGGCTCGGTCAGCGGTGCTCTGGATCGGCCAGAACAGCGAGGCGACGCCGGCGGCGGTTCTGCAGAGCCGAGACCAAGCACGGTGGCGACACGGCTGCTTCGACCGACGATTCCTAGGACAAAAAGTATGAAAATGGAACAATCAAAAAGTGTTCATCATGTTCTGGCTTAAGGGAAGAGGATGGAGCAGTTCATCAGGGGGAAGCTCAGTTTCGGTCGAACACCTTCGGCAGCAGGGAGGATGGCTCTGTCTCCGGTGATCTCTGGGGAATTCCACGTCGGCTATCTCGATGGGAAACGTGGAGAGGAGGAAGAGGGAGTAGGTGGCTGGCGAAATTAGAGGCGAAATGGTCGAGGTTTCCAGGGTTGTTAGCTCCTCGATGTGTCTCTGTAAACTTGTGAGGGAGAGAAGAAGCAAGGGCTGAACACTGTGACATGCAACTGCTGAGCTGCTCCATTCCACAGTGGTCCTTGGTGGGTCCCAGGCACGTCAGAGGAAATACTTTTCTACACATTTGTGGTTAGGCTTAGCCCTATGACATGTAGTCCTTGGAGTTAATTCCTATGGAGAGGAGAGAGGCATGGGGTAGAAATGGGGTGAAACTCACTGTCCGCAAGACTGGCAGAGGCTTACAGATGGGCCAGGGTGTTGTGGGTCCCACTGGTCAGTGAGAGATGAGAGGAGAATACTCTAGGGACTGTTTTGTGAGCTGTATGGCAGAACTGTCTTGCATCTGTGATTTCAGCAGATAAATAAGGGAGATAAATTATGGAAAATTACTGGAGGTAGAGTAAGATGTGTTTAACATGCTGAACAATTTCGTGGTTAGAAGTGATTGGTTTATTTTTTGGCGAATTTGCAAAGTGGGGTCACTGATCCAGTTTTTCTGCAGCTTGCGCATTCATGTCCCTAGGGCTTTGCTCCTATTATTTCATGTGACTTCTTTGGGAATTAAATTGAGCCAAAATTACTAGTGATAGGGTTCATGTTGGCACAGCACTTTGGGCAAAAGGGCTCTGTCTAATTAATCCTCATTTTCATCTGGTGAATTTCAGAAGTAACCCCAATTTAATTTCAGCTAGCTTCCTAGCTTTTGCTGATTTGAGGGACTTGGATTGAAGTATTATTGAAGTGGATAAAATTATGTAAAATTTACAGTGGGTTGATTTGGTGAGATAGTGCTCACAGGGATTTTTCCATGATTTTATGTGCAACCTAACATCTTCAGAAAAATCCTTAGACTGTACACATGCATATGTCAAAGAGAAGGATCCAGGCTGAAGCTTGTTTGGAATTTTTAAGGGATCTAAACTAATGAAATAAATTCTGGAAAAGTTATATTGATTCATGATAATTAAAATAGTATTTGAATAAATTATTACCCACATATGTTTCTGTTTAATTTGATGCACTTTTTAGGAGTTGGGCTAAGGTTGCCGATTAGGGTTTTATTGTATTGATGGTTTTAAATTTTGCAAACTTTATTTTGCAAGAAGTGACAAAACAAGAATTTAGTTTGTGCACTCTAGTGGCAGTAGGTCATAACCCTTATTACTTGGAATTAGATTTGGGGCTGTGACAGATACCACACTATACCTACATGGTGCTCAAGATGCCCGGGCCAGCCGGAGTTCTCTCCCTCCACAGCGATGTCAAGCAAGCCTTCACCTGCAACAAGGAGAGTTGCGAATTGGCTCAATCGCAAGAGACGGCAGTCAGACACAACAGCATTTGGCAAGCCGTCACAACTAAAGTCGAGGATGACCAAGTTCCGATGAAAAAAGCAGCAAAGTTGAGAATTTCAGCGGACTCTGACACGAAGAAGATCCCCCTGGACCCTTCCGACCCCTCCAAGACTGCTCTAGTCGAGACCGAACTCAACCCCAAATAGGAAGACGTGCTCGCCGCCTTCCTTCAAGCCAACAAAGATATCTTCGCATGTAAACCGTCCGACATGCCGGGCGTACCAAGGGAGGTGATTGAGCACGCCCTCAATGTCAAGACAGACGCCAAGCCAGTCATGCTATTCGGGAGGAGATAACCAAGCTCCTCGCAGCCGAGTTCATCAAAGAGGTCTACCACCTAGACTGGCTGGCAAACCCATTTCTGGTCCGGAAGAAAAATGGTAAATGTCGCATGTGCGTCGACTACACCGATCTAAATAAGGCGTGCCCCAAGGATCCATTTGGTCTACCGAGAATAGATCAGGTGGTGGATTCAACCGCGGGGTACGAACTTCTCAGCTTTCTCGACTGTTACTCGGGATACGACCAAATCAGCTTGAAGGAGGAGGACTGCCTAAAGACGTCTTTCATCATGTCGTTTGGCGCATACTGCTACATCACTATGCCATTCGGTTTGAAAAACGCTAGAGCAACGTATCAATGAGCAATTCAGCGGTGTCTACACACTCAGATCGGGCGCAACATGGAGGCCTACGTCGATGACGTGGTGATCAAGACCAAGTCCAAAGAAGACCTCATCACTGACCTGGAAGAAACCTTCCAAAATCTTCGAAGATTCAAGATGAAGTTGAACCCGAAAAAGTGCGTCTTCGGTGTGCCATTCGGCAAGCTACTTGGCTTCATCGTATAGCATCTCGGCATCGAGGCCAACCCGGAGAAAGTCAATGCAATCATGAAGTACTGATCATATCCGAAGATTGGCAGACTCCTGTTCTCAAATTCCTCCTGGACAATGAACTCCCAGAAGATCGCAGCAAAGCCGAACAAATCAAACGTCGAAGCAAAAGTTTCCTAGTAGTCGGAGAAGACCTGTACCGAAGAAGTGCATCCGGTGTCCTGATGCGCTGCGTCACAACCGAGGAGGGCAAGCAGATTTTGCAATCGATCCACTCAGGTGTATGTGGCAACCACGCCGTATCTAGGACGTTAGTCGAAAAGGCTTACAGGCAGGGATTTTTCTGGCCAATAGCAGTAACAGACGCTAAAGGCATTGTTCGCACATGCGAGGGTTGCCAGTTCTATGCAAGACAAACAAATCTCCTAGCCCAAGAACTCCAAACCATCCCAATCTCTTGGCCCTTTGCAGTATGGGGGGCTTGACATGGTCGGGCCTTTCAAGAAAGCGCCAGGAGGGTTCACACACTTGTTCGTCGCAGTGGTTAAATTCACCAAGTAGATTGAGGCAAAACCCGTTGCTACCATAACAGCGGCAAGAGTAAAGAACTTCATTATGAGTATATTATACCGATTCGGGGTTCCTAACCGCATCATAACGGACAACGATACTCAGTTCACGGGCGGCGTCTTTCAAGATTTCTGTGACGACTTCGGCATCAAGATCCGTTATGCTTCTGTGGCACACCCGCGGAGCAATGGACAGGTTGAGCGTGCCAATGGCATGGTCTTACAAGGCATCAAAACAAAGTTATTCGACCGACTACAACCATACGTGAGCCGATGGGTATAAGAACTCACATCCGTTCTCTGGTCTCTTAGAACCACGGTTAGTTGGGCAACAGGGCAATCCTCTTTCTTTCTAGTCTATGGTGCCGAGGTTGTGCTACCAACCGAGTTAGAGTTCGGCGACACATCCAACAATATCCGATTGGTCGAACTAGATCAGTTGGAAGAAGCGAGGGACATCGCAATAATCTAGTCGGCAAGGTATCTTCAAGACCTACGTCGTTACCACAATCGCAATGTCCGTGGCCGCGTCTTTTTGCTCGGGGATCTTGTCCTGAGAAAAATACAAACCACCAAAGATAGGTATAAACTATCCCCAATATGGGAATGGCCGTTCATTATCGCTGAGGTTACACGGCCAGGCGTCTACCGACTGAAGACCGAAGATGGTGCCCTCGTCAGCAACTCATAGAATATATAACAGCTACATCCTTTCTATACCTAAGTTTTATACTTTCCCATGTGTACAGTTTTTCTCTGACTCACCACGTTGCTTGTTCCAACCGAGTAGTGAGTCGGGGGCTACATGTATTATATGTGCTTTGTCAATAATATACGAGCATGTTTTACTTAAGTTATGAAGTTTTGCAACGACTTTGTTATGTTTGCCCGAGTACAGCTTCCTGTGGTGAACGATTTTATTAAGTTCCTATAGACTAACTCAACGCAGACTATATAGTCGGGTAAAGCTAATTACAACTAAGTAAAAACTCAGAACTTGGCGGCATTGCACATATATTTACACATGTCCTTACAAAAATTTATATACACCGACTGCATGATGGATTGTTCTTACATAACCAGGTCTCAGGTGATCACCTCTGCAGTCGGCCTCGCCTGGGTTATCAGCTCCAGCGCCTCCTCAGGTGTTGTCTCCTCGGTGAATCCCTCGTCGATGGCCTCAAGATCTGCTCTGGGGTAGATCGATTTGGTTATCGCCAGGGTTTGGGCCACGCCGACAACAACACGCCCGTCCGAGTACCTCTTCAGGATACTCGGGGCTTCGTTAAGGCGTGCCTGCACCTGGGAGATCGTGTTGGAGCTGGTTCTCACATAGTGAGGATCCATTACGTCAAGGAGCCCTTTCACGGACTTGGCAAGAATCTCCCGTGACTTCTTGACAACTTTTATGTCCTCTGCAAAGGCCTGAAACTGGATTTGGGCATTGGCTCTAGCAGCTGCTCAGGTTCATCGACAAGTAAACTTGTCAGGCAAAACTGCAAACAGAGTAATTAGTGGATTGGTTAAGATCATTGTCAGAGCGGAGACTTACTTTCGTAGTTGGCCTCCCATTTGGCTTTGGCCTTCTCTAGTTCAACCTTCTCTTGCTCGAGCTTGGCGTTGGCCTTCTCCAAGTCAGCCTTGTTTTTCTTGAGCTCAGCTTTGGCCCTTTCGGCCTCCTTCAGCTTGGTTTCCCTCTTTGTTCGGGTCTTCAGCTCAGCTTCAAGGGCTGTATATCAAAAAAGTCAAGTACTCAAGATTAGAGTCAAGACACAACTGGACAGTCGGAAAGCAACAAAGCTGAAGATATATACACAGGACTTAGTCGGGAAGACAAATACAGGAGACTTACTTTTGATCTTGTCGGCTAAGCTCCAATTCTCGTCCCTGAGCTGATCAACCGCTCTCCTCAGCCAAGTCTCCTTCTCCTGGCTAGACCGCTCCAAGTCGGCCTTCGAGGCCTAGAGCTGGCCCAAGGGTCAGGACCTCATTCATCCTCTCCGAGTGGTCGACAATCTTCTGCTCGGAGCAAAGCAGAGTCAAGTGTCAGGACACTCAAACAAGGAAGACTGACAAGAACTCAGCATGGCAAAAAGCATACCTGGACCCCTTGGGACGCGGCGATTGCAGCGTGAAGCAAGACTTCACGCTCCCTCTCCGCTGCCACTTCATCATGTTCATAACTCTTCGTTGTTCCATCGGGAGCTACCCAATGGAACGTTCTGGGCAACTTGCGGGGAGGAGCGTCAAGCCTAGGGAGGTCCGGTCCTTCTGAAGACGATGACGACGACAAGGACGGCGATGGGGTCCTGGCCCCCAACTCGGCGGCTGCTGGGGCTTCAGGGATATGCTCAGGGCCTGGAGCGACAACTTTAACGTTAGCCCCTTGGTCAGCCAGTGTCGGCAGCTCTGCAGTCAGGACGACCTCAATTTCTACAACTGAGACGGTCGCTGGCTCAGCAGACATGCTCGCTGGCGCTGGTTCAGCTAGGGCCGGCTCGACAACAGGAGCGGCCGTTGTGGTCTTCTTGAGATCAATATGGGCTCGTTTTCTGCACGAAGAGCTAACTATCAAAACACCACAATGTTGAACAGGACTTCTAGAAGATTCAAGGTCACGAACCTCTTGGAGAATTTGAACCTCCACCCGGGGGCTCTTGGTGTCGGCAATGGAGGACTACCGGTTGTCGGGCTGGATGGCTCGGCAATCGGCGGTGGCATTTTAGTCCTGGTCGGCCCAGCTCCTAGAGCGGCCAGCTGGGGCTCCAAGGTACTCAGCGGCGCCATCCTTGGGCTTGATGTTGCTGAGCCCGTCGGTGCTTGACCCAACCTCGTACTCAGGGCGCTCTTCTTGGGCTCGATGTTGCTGAGCCTGACTGCGCTGGTCCCGGTTTGGGACTCGGCGACCTGGGAGCTGTGCTGGTGGTGTCTTTGATCTTCAGACTCCCAACGGCGGCACTCGGCCTGATGATTTTCTTCTTCCCCTAGTCTTCAACAAGCTTCTTCCCCGCTCTCTTGGAGTCGTGCTGGGTGGCAGAAGGACTTAACGGCCTTTTCGTTGACTTCACGGCCGATAGAGTTTGGGAGTCTTCATCGAACTCCTTACATGACTGCAAGTGGTTCAGCAATATACATCACATGTCGCAGAAGCAATCAATAATACAAGTATACAAGCATCCATCATAGATGGACAACAAATCTGCATCAGCAAGCTTACTTCTAGGCGAGGCCTCTTCTGGCTGTAAGCCGGCACAAACCGCTCCGAGTCTTCTGTTTCGACCACCCCACTGGTAAAGTAGTCCCGCATGATGTCGGTCACCTTGGGCTTGTCAGTCAGGTCTAGATATTCCCAGCTGGGATCACCTTTGCCCTTGTAGTCCCAGCCGAAGTGGCACCTCAGCTTTAGCGGCCTGATCCAACGAGTCAAGAAGCGCCTGGCCACCCATGGACTAGTCAATCCGACGATCTTCAGCTAATCAATCTTGCTAATCAGCATATGGACTTGTCCCATCTCTTCAAAATTGGGCACTGACGACCAATTGGACACAACCTCGGGAGGAAGACCAGTAAAAAGGAGGAGGCATGGTTCAAGATCAAAACAGTAAAACTACTCCTTGTGCCAGTCTTTGAGAGAAGACTTCAGGGGAATATTGCTATAAATCCTCTTCATCTCGCTTCTCAGCTGGATACCGGCCCCCCAATCACCTAGACCTTGCTTTTGGAGGGCTAGGGCTTGATGTGGAACAGATGTCTAAACAGATTCAAATGGGGTTCCACACCCAGGAAACACTCACAAAGAGTTGCGAATATAGATATTTGCAAAATCGAGTTGGGATTCAGATTCACCAACTCAAGTTCATAGAAGGCAAGAAGCTGGCGGAGAAAGTCGGAAGACGGAAGAGAAAGACCCCGATCGAAAAAAGAGGCGAAAACAACAGTCTCACCGGCCTGGGGCTCCGGAACCGACTCACCTTCAGTCGGACACCAATGGATGACATCGCAGCTCTACAATCGCAACAACCTCTCCAGATGCTTCAGCTTAGTCAGCCTGCAATCCAAAGTCGGCTAGACCTCATCCGATGCCTCCAGGAAATCTGAAGCCCTCGGCATGGTTAAGGGCAAGAAGATTTGGGGGAAAAGTCACTAGGGGCTTGGAATGGACAAAGAGAAGCGGGATCGCCTGAGTTTCAATGAGGAAGAGCAAGCAATGGCGAACCCTAGTGAGGCGGGAGGCAAAATTTCGGCGCGGAAGCTGGAAGACGAAATGATTGGAGGATTGGAGAAGATGAGGGAATCTTTTCTCTCTCTCCCCGCATTTATAGAGCCTGTACCGATTCATGGGCTTGGGCTAACAAAGTCGGTACTGGGCCACCAAGATATGAGTTTCTACAGTAGCATGTTCAATGTGGGCCGCTCGCTGGCTATGTTAAAATCACGATGTTGGTGCTACCAACAGGAACCGATGAGGTACACAGATATGCTTCATGAAGGCCTAACTGCTGAACACATATGTTCGGGTATCTGTATTATCCACCAGGTATTAAGGATATATCCTTATAAGGATCGCAAGCTAGTCTTCATCAAAATTGGGGATGCAGGTATCTCTCAAGTACACCTGACCATATAATGGATTAAATTTTATAGAGTGGTACTCAGCTTACATGCTTAGCCAACATTTGCCATGAGCAAATATTCTTCCAATCGACATGACGCTGAAGAGTCTAACTTCCAAGTAGTGCACTACTCGGGAAATACTATAAATATTTCTTCCAGCTGATATGAAGCTGAGGAGTGTAACTTCCAAGTGGGACGCCACTCGAGAAAGACTATAAAACACCTTTTCCAGCTGACATGAAGCTGAAGAATCTCATATACGAGTAGCATGCTACTCAGCAAAGACTATAAATTATTTTCGGCTGATATGATGCTAAAGAGTCTCATATACCAGTAGTATACTACTCAGGAAAGACTACAAGGTTAAAGATATTTGACTTTATATTTAATTGTTTTCACAATTAAGCACAAAGTCGGGGCTACACCTAATAGGTGCGCCTATTTGGTGCACACTATTTATACTTCTACATGGAGCCCTTCATAGCCTCGCTGCCAGCTGACATGAAGCAGGACTCGGGAAGAAGAAGCACTCGGACAAAGAGTACTCAGGAGCAATGCTCTCGAGCAATCTTCACCGTGGAGGATGAGCACTTGGCATCAGCTGTGACTCAACTATGAAGGTCTTAGGGGCTACTGTGGAGGTCATGGCTCCGGGTACCTCATCACAAGCATATGGGCCACTCGGACAGAGGATGGGCATAGCCTTGTAATTAGAGATATGATAGAACCCGACAGACTTTGCCTTGTATGATAAGGAATATACAGTCCTAGTTGGGTAGGTTATATCTCTAAGAGAAAATCCTTTGGCCGTAATTCGGCTGGGACTCCTACCTTGTACCCCTGTCCCCCAGTATATAAGGGGAGGCAGGGCACCCCCTGAGGGCATAAGCTCATAGAAGCGAACATACATCCTCAAAGAAATACACCACAACGGGACGTAGAGTATTACCTCACATCAAGAGCCTGAACCAGTATAAACCTCCCCGTGTTTCTTTGCAGTCCACCGAGTTTCGATCCAACGAGTAGCCCTATAATCATATTGCCGGTATAAAACATCGACAACTCTCATTTCTCATTCACGAGTCTTGGAGTGACCCTTGACCATAGCGTCAACACTATAGCTGGTACCAATGTATATACATTTCATACGCATGGTGTGTTGTACCATCGCCTCGACAATTTGGTGCCAGGTTCTCAGGGGCCTCATCATATGCACCTATACTTTTATGATACAGAAAATGCTGATGCACTGATGCACAGAATTTGAAGGTCCCCTGACCTTGATATCAACCATGGCCAGATCATCCTAAGAATTTTGATAGATAACCTATATGTTTAGACTTTTATCAAACACTACTAGGATCCTATCTTTTGCCGAGGGTAAATATACTGTTGGCAATTTAGTTAACCTGTAGGATATATGCAGTACCGAGGGTCCACCGTTGGGCATTCCCCTAGGCCATCCGTAGTCGGGGATTTCGGCAATCGCTGATGGTACCGACGGGTATTTAGATGCCCTACGGTGTAAGGCCGACGGTGGACCATAGGCTATTACCTAGAGAATAGCCTACGGTTACCGGTCATCCAATGGAGTTCTTGACAGTTTTCTTACCCCGTTGGGCATTGAATTCGCTGACTGTTTTTATACACCGTTGGGCATTGTAAAGTGCTATAGTTTTCTAGTACAGTCGGCTATCTATATGTACTACAGTTTTTGCCACCGTTGGTAACATATATGTACTACAATTTTTGTCACCGTTGGCCATATATATGTACTAATGTGTTTGCCACCATAGGTAACATATATGTACTACCTTTTTGCCACCATAAGTTATAGCATTCATCTAGCGTTTATACATGGTAGTCGTTATTTTTGCCGACCAATTAAAATTATTAGAGATATGCAATATATTATTTATTGCATGATTGATTCAAAATTCATTTGTTCAAGCACATTTAAGCGGATATATCACACAGCACATGCCTAGGGATCATATTACGAAAATCATTAATAGTTTGTATTACATAATAAAAAGGTCCCTCACAAATATAATATAACATAAATCCAAACATCTCCAACAAGGTAGCATTAAACATAATATCTCCATAATCCAGCTCCAAAATTCAAAGTGGCCTATTTTTTATTGCATAACTAGTCCTTAATATGATGGCAGTAGGATAAAATCTCATGTCTAGTCATTGTTGTTGGTATCAACTATCTCCTCATTGTTCTCATTGCCATGGGTGTTAATATTTCCTGATCCAACAACTTCCTGCAGAAATAATAATTCTAGGTGTGAGCTATATGAAAATATTATAACATGGCATCATGGCAATATCAAGAATATTTTTTAGTACACATGGCTACCTGTTCATTTCCATCATGGTCAACTCTATTATGATCCCCGGAGAACCCACAATCAGATAATAACTAGCCTATATGGAACACAAAAATAAACACAACATAATTTAGGATGCACTAAGAAGGCTATTTTTGAAGTATATAGAAAAGACTATATTGTCTTACCGATAAAACAAAAACTACATCCACAGACCAACTTAGTACATAGCTTGCTAAACTTACCAAGTCAGGAGCAAATTGCCGCATTAAAGCATCAAAGTCCAATCCTCCATTTGTAGCTACCACCTATAAGCTTCTGCAGATTATCATATGTCATTTTTGTACGCTTAAATTTTAAAAAGAGCAAAACTTACCCGCACAACACTCTCCATGCTTGATCGCCATGCATTGTTATCTCTTCGCAAATATTCATTCTCTATCCGTAGACTCTGCTTGGTTGCAGTATTTTGTAGTGGTGGTACCCGCGCTGATACCCTCCTCCTTATTTTAAACAATGACTTTTTTGAACTAGTAAATGCCTCATTAGCTATTGCTAGTCTACCATGTGGCATTCTATAAAATTCTTTTGCCGCATGTGTTGGCTCTTCGCCAAGAGAAGCTCCCTCCTCAGCTGCAATTGCATCGAGCAACATGTCATCCATTCTATCTACATTATCTATGGATTCATGTATTTCTATGAATTTGGGTATCTCTAGGTCCCCATGGCTAGTCCATCTCTCATATCCTAACTGGAATCCATTTCGGCACAAATGCATTTCCATTTCATCCCTTGTCTGTTTACAGCGACAAACACACTTAGTACAAGGGCATTTAGATTTACCTTCTACAATAGCCTCAGGCAATGAAAATGCATGGTCCAAAAAATGCTCTAACCCACCATGCCAAACTGCAGTAAAGCGCCTGCCTTTTCGCTCATTAGTACTGTACATCCAACTACGGTCCTCACCCATTCTTACTCCACCTATATATAGAAGACAAATTGGGCTTTTACAAATCTCTATGTAAAAAAATCACAACCATGCTCTATGTAAATATTTGTAAAAAAATAATTGAACACACACATATATTGTTTGACAACAGTTATGTCTTTGCACGTACTGGTCAGTTAACCTCCTGGTGTGAAATTCAGAAGTACAGTACACAAATCAAACTTAAACAAGTTCAAAAGCCACTCATTCAGATCTTGCGCTTGTCTCTCACCGTGTCACATCCATGAACTAAGTAATTATGTTTAGGCATAGAGCAGCAAAAAAAATGAACACACATAAAAGATAAAAAATCATATGGTCTAATTACTTCCTTGGTTGGTTGTTTATGCAAATAGCATGTGCATCAGGAAATTGATGTAAAAGCATAAGGATGGACTTGCGTACAGATCTAGAGAGAGGAGGAGGGGGTAGGAGGGGAAGAGGTACCTGGCTTTGCTCTGCTTCCTCACCGTTGAGATGAAGGCAGAGTTGGCTCAGGAGGATTTGGCCACCAGCTCGCCACCCTCACCATCGAGATGAAGGAAGAGTAGGTTTCAGAGGAAATTTTTTTTTGATAATTAAAGCTTTATTGAACTTAGTCAATTACATCAAGATGATATAATTGCCTTGAGAACAAACACCCGCCACATATAGAGAGTTAAAAAGTAACATATTACAAGAAATATCAAGGACCACTAATCCAAAGACTATATCGCCACCCATGTCCCTGGGTAAAATACTTCCTGACCACCTTCTCCAAATGTTGACAAGCCGCAACTGCCAGATCCCGCGAACCAAGGTTCTAGAGAATAACCCATGTACGGAGCCAATGGATAAGTGAGAAAATAACCTGCAAATGAGAGAATATAACCTTTTTATCAAAAACTACATTATTCCTGAATAACCAAAGTGACCAATAGGTAGTAGCCGCTTCTAACAGGACTTGTGCTTTCATATTGTTATGAATTATCCCTAACCAACCCCCAAACATATGCACTACACTACGGGGTGGAGGAAGTCCTAACGTTACTTGGATGATGGACCAAACAGAACAATCGAAGCGGCACTAATAGAAAAGATGTCTAATTGTCTCCTCTTTGTGACAAAAACAACAATTCTTACTGTCTTGCCAGTTTCTTTTGACTAAGTTATCTTTTGTCAATATCACTCCATGATGCAAATACCAAAGGAAAATCTTGACTTTCAAAGACACTTTTAGTTTTCAAAGGCACTTATTCAAATTAGGCACATCAATGTGTACTAGAGCAAGATAGTGAGATTTCACAGGGAATACCCCATTTGAGGTCAAGTTCCAATGAAATTCATCTTGCTCATGACTTAATTGTATATTAGTGATGCGCGGCAATAAATTATTCCACGCCACTAATTTTGATCCTATTATGTCTCTTCTCTATGAAAATATTGAAGGATTAGTTTGGAAAACTTCTAAGATAGTAACTTACTTGTGCCTAACAATATTGTTAAGACAAGGATATTGATCCCTTAAGGTTGCATTACCTAACCATTTGTCTTCCCAGAACCTAATTTGTGAACCATCTTTAACTATGAAGGATCCAAAACAGAGAAAATCTTGTTTTCCCTTTATAAGACTTGCCCAAAAATGAGAATCCCCAGCCTTCCATTGAGCCTGTGCAAGGGGCTTGTCACCCAAATACTTATTACGTATCAATTGTTGCCAGACACCATCTGTGGTGAGCAGCTTAAAAAGCCACTTACTCAGTAAAACTAATATCTAGGTCATGAATTAGATTGCTCAGGGAAGATTGAGTAGATTGATTAGGGAGCAGCGCAAGAGCCGCTTCGAAAAGTGTGGTTTGTTTCCTTGGGAAGCCGAGGAGATTTAGGGGAAAGGGTGGCCTAGGGCTTGGAATTGTTTTGGCCTGCGCGCCAAAATCTCAGTTGATAGATTTACATGTAATAATTTTCTTATTATTCCAAAAAAAATTCAATTGTAGCTTGTTTGGTTGTTAGGCTTGAGTTGTAGCTTCATGGGCTGAGTTTGAACCTTAGAAGAGGCAGTTTTTTTAATCATGCTAATTTATTTTCAGACCATAATATGCATCATCATATATAGCATGGAAAGAATAAATGCAAATTAATATTTTTAATGGGAACATTATGTAATTATAAACAATTCAACCTTGTATTCATTAAGTTGTTATCTATATTGATGGTATATTCTTCTCTCCTGCAAGGAACTATTTTCGCCCTCAATCTTACATATATGTATGTACTTTTGGAGTATAATTAAGTCTCGTATGGATCTATTTTCTTGTATTTTCATGAACAAGGAGGTGGCGAAAATGGTGACCTGCGAATGGAGGAGGCAGAGAATAGGAGGAGGTCTTGTGCGTGATGGCAGATGAGGGGGTGCTGATATATATGGAGACTGGCATGAGAGAAACACAAAGCTTGACGATCGATGTGGTGTGGTACAAAGAGAAAGCAGCACCAAATCTGAGAGTGGGTGTTATGGACTGGCACATATATTAAAACTTTTACATGTGCTTAGATCTAGGGGCTTCAACTTGATGAATTAATGATTGGGACGGGTCAAGGTAAGGTTTAACGGATTTGTAAATTGAAAGCCAAAACCCGGTCAAAAATGGTATCATGCCACTTTCTTAGGCCTGAGCACGGCTCGATAGGTAGGCCAAACCTAGTAAAATCAGTCCGAGCTCATATCAGGTCATCTCACGGGGCACCATATGAATTGGTCTATTCTCTATGTAGGATGATTTTGCAATATCATTTTTTGGAATTTTTTGGAATTAATGAAAATGTATGTGCATGTGTATGAATACTGCCGTATTCATATACATCTTGAGTAAATACAAGATATACATTTCAACTGATTATGTGGAACACTAAAATACAATTGCATAACAAGTACATCTTAATTCATAATGGCCGAGTGGTATCATACCAGTAGGCTATTTTAGTATACGGTAGGGAATAAGCCAATCCATTGGCTGTTGCATATACAGGTTGGCCATTTACGTCAATGGCCTATAGTTCACATGAAACGGTTGGCCATTGGGAAGGAATACCCTACCGTTCACATGGAACCGTCGGCAACTATATGTACCCGTCGGCCATTTAAGAGAATAGCCTATGCTTGACGTGAAACCGTCGGCCATTGGGAATGAATACCCTACAGTTTACGTGGAACTGTCGGCAATTGATTTTTTTTCCCTACAGGCCGTAGGCTATTCGGTTTCACGGTAGGCCTTGGTTATAATTCTAGTAGTGAAATGACTATATGATTGAGCTTAACACTAATGTCACACCTCACCAATGAAGATACAATGCCTCCATAGCATCCCAAGTTGCTGCTATCTGGTTAGAAGGGGATGATCCAATGAGAACTTTTGATAAGCATGTGATGGTACATGCCAAAGGTGAGAAACCCTGTTATATCAAAGCATGCTATGGTTGTTATGACCTATTGGCATATCTTTTTTTTTCCAATGGGGAAACTAGATGGGACCTCAAAATGCCATACAAGACTCTCCAAAAGGATACTGATGATATGGAAATAGATGGACCAAGTGAGACACCAACATCTGCTAATGTGCGTTCTAGGGAACAAACCACTTTTGATGATCCTTCGGGTACGTACACTCATATCATTTGTTGAATCTTTGTAACAGTTATACTCTTTGGTTGTGTATATTAATATCTCGGTTTTGTTGCAGAGCACAATGGCGTTGACGATCGTTTAGAAAATCAAGATGATAATGATCGTTTAGACAATCTCAGTTTAGGCTGCAGGTTAGGAGGGGACTTTTTAACATCATTTTGTTTGGAGGACGTCTTTTCCAGCAATGGACCGTTGACATGTACATCAAGATCAAGTCTATGAGGCTAGATTGGTACTCTAACCCTGAGAACCAAAAAAGATACGAGCTGAGCTATACCAAGTGAATGGAATAAAATATATCCACGTTAATTAAAACTACTGCTCAACTAACTCCAACGCACAAATAATCTATTCATGTTGTTGTTTATCTATTGCAAGGTATGGTTGACGTAATCAATTCTGGAGAGACAAGGGGTTCGGAGGTTGGTAAGAGGATTGACCTCTCTCTTTTCCTAAGGGCGATCGTGACATGCAGCGAAGGTTTCTTAATACAATGGCTCTTGTCCAACGTTTTGAGAGACCAGATTACTTCATCACGATGACTTGCAATCCTTATTGGGAGGAGATAACAGAAAATCTCTATCCTGGCTAGTTAACTCAGGATCGACCGGACCTTGTCTCAAGAGTATTTAGGACCAAGTTGCAAGACATGATAGATCTTTTGTCAAGAAAAAAATATTTTGGAGAGGTTCAAGCATATGCTCATGTTACTAAGTTTCAAAAGAGGGGCTTACCACATGAACACATACTATTGATCATGAAGCCATGCAATAAATTAACAAACCCAAATGGATATGATAAAGTAAACTGCGCGAAGATACCAAACAAGGATAATACTCTGTGTTGCATCGTCTGGTAATCAAGTATATGCTACACGGACCATGTGGTGAGCTGAACAAAATGTGTGCTTGCATGGTGGATCGAGAGTGTCGCTTTAACTATCCTCGACAGTTCTATCAAGCAACACAACAAGGAAAGGACTCGTACCCTTTATACAGGCGGAGAGATGATGGATGGTGTGTCAAGATTAAAGGTGTGGTGATAAACAATAGGTGGGTGGTTCCATACAATGCTGGACTACTTATGCGATATAATTGTCATGTTAATATTGAAGCTTGCTTGAGCATCAAATCTATGTACTACCTGTATAAGTATGTATATAAAGGCCACGACTATGCATCATTCTCAGTCGACCCAACTGGGCAAATCAACGAGATTCGTTAGTATAGGGATGCTATATACGTATCACCACTAGAAGCTATATATAGGATTCTTGGTTTTCCACTGTTCAATATCTATCCGGCTATTTTCAGCTCCAACTTCATTTGCCTAGCATGCAGTATGCTACCTATGATGAGTCTAGCAACCTTGAGGATGTTGTCAGCCGACCATCTTTCTCTTTGACAATACTTACTGAGTATTTCAAAATGAATAACAAAGATCCGGATGCAAGGAAATTATTGTTCAAGGAATTGCCAAAACACAGTAGGTGGATCACTGGAAAAAATATATGGCAAAAAAGAAAAATTAGGAGATCAGGTTGGGCAGATTGTGTATAAGCACCCTACAGAGGGAGAGAGATACTACCTGAGAGTGCTTCTGAACCATGTGAGAGGTGCAACCTCGTTTGAGGATTTGAGAACAGTATCAGGCATCACATACTCTACTTATAGAGAGGCATGCGAGAAGAGTGGGCATGTAAAGACAGACAAGTCACATGACGACTGCTTGAGCGAAACCGCGACTTTCCAAATGCCATATGCACTACGTCGGTTAGTTGTGATTGTACCGGTATTTTGCAAGTTTACCGATACCCGTGCACTATGGCACAAACACAAGGAGTCAATGTTTGAAGATTACATCCGGGATAAAACCAACCCAGCATCAGTAGAGAAGATAGTGCTTAGAGACATACGAGATATATTTCATTCCATGGGAAGGACATCACATATTATGGTTTTCCCGAGGTGAATGATATAGATTATTTTTTTGATACTGGTGTGTTTCATCTTTTATTAAATTTAATTATCTCATTTATTTACCAATAGTTCCCTAATGCATTTTCTGTTTTCGTCAACCAGGTGAATTTTCCAACGGGAATTATCTATGACGATACATCAAGAACATTTAGATATATACAATCTCTTAATGATGAGCAACATGCAAGATTTGATGAGATCATAGATCATGTAGTTAATAAGAGCCAGGTAGTTAATAAGAAGAGCCTGTGTTTTCACATAGATAGCTTTATGTTGCATTGTCAAGAGGTGTGCCAAGGCAAACAATAAGAATTTTGGCCAAGCCAAAGAAAGAATTGAACCCCATAGGGAAGAGCAATATTGTATATAAAAACATCCTGGATTGATGATCAATGATATATAATAAGGCCAATATTTAAGTCTGCATGTAAAACAATCAATGTAATATTTGTTACTGACCATTTTCCTTTGGTTTTGTACAGCACGCTGCAGCCAAACAGGTGGGTACCATGTGATAGGGGCAGGCATACAATAGGTTGATTAATAAATGTTTTTGTAATAACTCTTTTTGTCTTTTTTATGAACCTTATAACTATCTCATTCTATGCTCCATTATATATTGGACAAATCTCATTTGGTTGTTTTCTTTATAATATCAAATGTCACTGTGGCGGTTGCACAGGTATGTTACTAGTGTATCTAAAAGTAGTCATGGGCCACACATGCAAGATACAAAATTGCTTACTACCATTGTATGCTACACTCCTATTTTTTCAAGGAATGTTGTACTCCTATATCAGTAAAATTTCACAAATTTTAGTACAAATTCGTTATTTCGCTGCAATAGAGTGTGAAATTAAAATTCTATCACAATATTCGTCTATTTTTTTCCCATCTTGATCTTCATATTTCCTCACTCTTCTCCATCTTCGGTAACGATAGCACTAGCTCTAACCACTGTTGGCACCCGAGCTTTGGCAGATAGCTAGCTTGTATGCTCGAACTCTCTAGTCATTAACTGTAAAATGTAGTATTTATGATTTATTTCACACATGAGTTTATCTATCTTATCGTAGTAATCACTATACATGTGAATCAAATATTTAATGTGTCCATATTGCTTAACTAGATTTTTAGAAATTGAGAGATATTTTTCCTAAAAATGTTCTACAATGCACTAAGGTAATAATATACGTAGATACTATTGATATAGATAGTCCAACCAATATCTATGGTTTTTATTGAAAAAAAATGAAAAATAACACTTGTTATCAATCTTATGGTCACAATGCACTATAAATATTCTTCAAATAGCTTTCACTAACTTCAAATGCATATATCTTATGTTAGTTTAAAGAAAAAAGTCCATTTTACTCCCTTAAAAATGGTTCACTTTACTTCTTGATGATATTTTTCTTTTTTGTTTCTCTCTATATAAGTTGTATTTTTTAGCGAAATTTGGCAGGGTGAAAGATGCATGACAACTTTATGTCTCAATAATTTTTTAATTTTTTTATCATTATTTACATAGGTTGAAAGCACCTTAGGCTGATTAATATCGAGATTTTAAAGTTCAACTAAACAGTCATAAAAAAATTGAAAAATGTTTTGAGCTTTGATAAAGGTGTCAGGTATGACTCTAAAAAGTTTCAGCTTAAAATATGACTTATATAAAGATAAAAAAAAAAGAGAAATGCTACTAAGGAGTAAAGTGAACCTTTTTCATACTTTAGAGGGTTAAATGAGCCAAAACATAATTTAGGGGTTAAGTGATTCAATGAAATAGTTTGAGGGAGTAAAATGGAATAGACTTTTTTCTAATTTAAAACTAGAGATAAGTTTATTACTAATTATTTTCTAATATATATATATACCCTATAATGCACCAACACAAATACACAAATAACTCATAACTCATTCCTCATGGAACATATCCAACGGCCTATATCATTCACGCTTAAATGTACGTCCTAGATCACCTCCCCCTCCACCTCCTCCTCGCAGAGTCCCACAGGTCCCAGATCGCACCACCCCACCTTCCCCTATCCCCCCTGCACCCCACGATTAATCCCCATCTCCGCCCATCCTCCCCACCGCCGATCCCGACACTAATGCCCGGCCTTCCTCTCTGCCACCGATCCCTTAGGCCACCGCCGACACTAATCCCCGGCCTTCCTCTCCGCCGCTGATCTCTAGCCCTGCCGTCAATCCCCAGCGCCTGGTGGCGGCGGATTTTGAGTCCACCTCCTCCTTGCCCATTGCCTCCTCCTCTTTCTTTCAACCCTATTCTCTCCTCCCTCTCTCTCATGTGAACAGCGCCGCCGCTGATCTCCATCGGCCATACGCTGATGCCGATCCGTCAGGCCGTCGACGCAGATCCGTCAGGCCACCACCGATGCAGATCCCTAGCACCGTGGCTGATCTCCACTTCCGCCATCGATCCCCACTGATGCCGATCCTCAGCACTGCCCCTACTCATCGTCGTTGATCTACTCATCATCGTGGATCTAAAAAGGTCAGTATAGCATGGATGTACTTGGTTTTTGTAGTACCTATATTTGCCTAAGTCTTTTTTTTGTATTCCTTGATTACTGTACCAGAAGCCAAGGAGAGTAATAATGCCATTTATCATGGTCTGGTGTTCACCGGTAGCTAGAATTTGAAAATTTTAAGCCAATTTTCTTACCTCTAGATCTTGCACGATCCATGCTTATTAGCCTCTTACTGATGGCATCATCTACTGTCTTATTGTTTGGGTGCATCGAATGTAACTGAGGTGGCAGCACTATAATAGCCGGATTAGAGCCTAGCTCATTGGTTAGATTTGGGGCGGGGCACCATAAGCTTGGAGGGGGGCCACAGGAGGTGACAGATTGACAGGCATGCAGCATTGCAGCGTGCAGAGAGAGAACATACATAAGTGGTTTTATTGAGTACTCGTGCTTTACTATAGATAAAAACATTACTCTCTTAAGTTTTTTCTGACATTAGTTAGTTCAATTTTAAACTAACCAATATAGTACATTTAGAGATTTAGAGATGGAGGAAGTATAATATTGTCTAAAATAAATAAAAGATAATTCCAACAAAACAGAGAAGGGTACCCTTGTATTTTTGAGACTGGTGCAAGGAATTTTGATGAAACTTATGGAGACTGGTGCATATATCTAAAATTTAGCTAAATAGTATTCTTAATCGAACCAACAAAATAAGCATTAGATTTACTTGATAATTGAGCAACTCTGAATGGTTGTGTAATGCAATACAAAAGTACTAATTGAATTGCAATGTCAATTACTATATCAAATATTGTATTTCATAACAATATCACTCCAAATATTATAAAAATGTTTTATGAAGTAAGAGAAAAGGTGTGAAAAAAGAAAATGAAAAGTTTCATAAAAATGAACTCGCCCACCGTGGGACTCAAACCCATGACCGCAATGATCAGGTTAGGTACATCTCTATAGACACAGATGGCAATGTATTTCCCTTTAGAACTAGCTGATAATGAACAATAGGATTTGTATAATGGTTAGACGACCGTTGTCTATATAATCTTTCCACATCATATCTAGACGACATATAGACAACCCAAACAATAGGAATTGTATATTATATTTTAGCAGTTTTTTGTATGTGCCAACCATTTCTTGTCAATTTTTTGGCAACTGTATTTCAATGAAAAAACAAAATATTTGTAACAATATAACATTCTTCCAGTGCTAAAAAAAATGGCATTCATTGTGTACAAATAAACAAAAGCATTAGCAGAGTTAACATGAAAAATATTTTTTCCCAGAGAAAATAGTGTCAGTTTGGGATATAAAACTAAAGCATAATCAGATCCTTTGCTTCGATTCTTTCCTTTATGTGTGAAACCAATTTACAAGAAACTAAAGCGTTAGCAAATCAAGGCGTCTGCTTCATTTCTGTCGCCTGTTTAAAGCAAAAGCAAGGCACCCCTTCATTACTGTAGCCCCTTTTCCAAATGTAGGAAACAACTATAATTTTGAGTTTTTTTTCGAGCGAATTTGGTCTAAAGTTGCCTACCAATGTTCATGCATCCTTTGCTCTGAAGTTGCCTAGCAATGTTTGCCAAACCTTCTCATAACCTGGTCTATTGAAAGGATTTCAGATTCGTGCTTGAGTTTGCAAATATTGTATTTGCTACTTATTATGTGCCATAAGCAGAATGAGAATCTGGAATATATATTTCTGTATAGAACTGTTTGCTATTGCTCAGGCAGTAATTTGGCAATGTTTCTTTCCTTTCAATGTAGTTTAAGTCATGCAGACTTGAAAATATTGATATATGATCATGTAATCTGGAAACTCCTGTCAGTAATATGGTGATAGATGAATAAACTGAGTTCTTTTTTCTATTTATAAATAATAATGTAAGATTGAAGGGGATCTCCTTTGGAACTAAATAATGAATAGCTTTCTGAGAGTTTGTGGGAGTAAGGGAGTGTCTATAAGGTATTATTTATGTGTGCCTCTCTGTTAATTTATAGGCAGTGTCTAATACGTATATATGGTTTTAATTTTCATCACAGAAAATGATCTGTCACTAACAGAGAAGATAAACACTACTGTGTTGCTTCACTGTAATATGTCATATCTGGTAGGCAGGTTAAACATAGTACCTTTTATCGGTTCGAAAAGCTGAACCATGCATCTAATGTGTGACATCTGTAACTTAGATCACCATCGATTTGGGAATACTGTTTCAGAGTTGACGGCTGTGGCGGATGGCAGATGATTAGTCCAATAATCATGTTCTATGACGGCGGTGTGTGAGATATGCAAATTTTTAATCTTTGGTGTATTTTTTATAGTAGAATGCAAATTAGGAGTCCCATTAGGAGTCCTGACATAACTGTTGGATTTCTATACACAATCAATGACAGCCCTGTTGATCTAACCACCTACGATAGGGCTGTTGTATATCTACATTTCTTTTTACATGAGCATTGTTGCAAGTATACCATCTGCTAACATAAAAATAGTGTACACTTGTATGAACTACATTAACTGAGCTTTACTGATCCTAGCTTATTTTCTACTTGCTCATCTGCAGCTACTTGTCAAAGCAAATTCTTCACATCATTGACCCACTTTTGTTTACTTGTGCTATTCTCACACTCAAACTCTACCAGACCCTGTGCTGTGCTCAGGCCAAAGCAGCATAAACCACATCTACACCCAATTACAGGTAGAATGTTAAGTACTGAAATTTCTTGGACTATGCTCTATTAGAGTTGGAAAGGTATATATTGTAGGCACTAAAACTTATTCTTGTTGTTCTTTGATAGTGCTCCTCATATGTGTTTGCTCTTCAACTTCAATATGACCTCTAGGATTTCCCATGCTATGCCGGTGTTATAAAAAATCAAGATAATGCTGCAAGGATATGCATTCAATTGAAGAGCTATGCTATCCTACTGTACAGGAGTTACATTTGAGTAATTACTTTGCTCCACTTATTTAAATATTATTTCAGATTAGCTAGGATTCAGCTGAAAAGACGGTAGATTTTATTCACATTTCAACAGATGATTGGACTTTATATTCACATTTCAGCTGCCACTGGTATATCATTTGGATGATTATTATACTTTGATCCTTCTAGTTTTTTCCAAGTTTAAATAATTAGAATTAAATGACAAATATTAATATACTTGATATACATATGCGAGCTATTTACTCCTACAAATGCCATTGAAAGATGCAGATAATAGAGCCTACATGCGAGCGCAAGTGGCAGAATGCATAAGGAGCAGAGTGGCATGAGCATGGTCTTGTTGTCTTGATCATGGCAGTGATGCAGTTCTTAATTTTGTTTTTGTGTGTTTATCTGAATCCAAATCAATGAATCTTGTTTGATTGCCCGTGACAAGGGAAGGTATGGTTCTGCATTTTGGTGAATTGTTGAAATCTTCTCTTACGAGCATTGATTTTCCTAGCAAGGTTCATGCATGATCTGTTGAAACTTATATCCACATAGATGATAGATCCTCTCATTCAGTCATGCATGAAAGCATCCTAATTGAAGTTTGTAATCAGACCAAGGAGAGATAATTTGAGAGATAGCAACAACAGGTTCAGGTATTGACAAATTAGATGGTAAACAGGTTCAGCCGTTCGGGTCCAGAATTATTCAGTTCATGTGGTTGTTTGTCCTTGCCTGCATGTTTGTTTCCCAGTTATGTGTTAGGCCAATCAACCATTGGCTCCAGATAGTATGTCCATTCAAGATTCTGATCTCAAGCAGCAACTTGTTCCAAGAAACTGCCTGTAGCTTCCAATTTCAATATTGACTCTTGTGGTAGTTGTATGGCTGTGTGAACATATTTGTGTAAATACTGTTGGTATTTAACATGAAAGTTGTTGAAGCTTGTGGATATTCAATTCTAACCAAGGTGCATTAATCCAAATGATTTTAGCATTTTCTAATGCTTTAATGATTAGGTCACTGTATACTTAAAATTTGCATGCAATTCAAGTTGAACTAGTTGTGTGTTTCTAGGTTTATATGTGTTTTTAGCCATTTTTTTATACGTGTAGCGTGCATTTGGATACATATTTATTGAGACGTGCGATGCACGTGCACGATTACTAGTATATATAGAAAGTGAAAACAATTAGCCATACACTTATCTCTATCTTTATATATATATATATATATATATATATATATATATATATATATATATATATATATAGAGAGAGAGAGAGAGAGAGAGAGAGAGAGAGAGAGAGAGAGAGAGAGAGCTGCCCTATTTATGCATTTTCCACAGGCTGGCCCAACACTCAGGATCCAGTAGATTACACTTAGTTCCTTATATAGGAAATTTCTATCCCAGGATCCAATAGATTGTAAAATAAATGTTCTTGAATGGTAACATGCCATATTTGAGATTCACGGTTCTGATCTTGTCACTGTGTAGCTGAAATTTCATAACTGAAACCTGATGCTAAGTTCTTTTTTGTCACACCCTAAAAATTATTTAATAAATAATACCTGCGAAAATATAATTTTTAGAAATTAATTAAAAGCCTAAAGAAGTGGTTAATAAAAATCTCAAATAAATTTCAATGTAAAAATGGGCCAGAGAAAATTTTATTAAATACTTCTTTAATTCTTGTAGTCCCTGGGTTTTTCTGGGAATTATTTGAGTTGTGAAAGTATTTTTAATGAATTAAAAACCAAATCAGTGAATAAATAAATTAGAAAAAAGGTTTTTAAATCCCTTCAGAGGCCATGGGCCGATTTTGGCCCATCTCTCCTCCCCTCTCTCTCTCGCCTGCGGCTCAAGTCGGCCCGCTCGCCCTCTCTTTTTCGCCTCCGACAGGTGGACCTCACCTATCGAGGCCTTCTTCTTCCTCGGGCCGAGTCTGAGCCCGAGCCGGCACTGCCGTCCCACGTGAAATTCGGTCGCCCCACTCGTGATCTCTTCGAATTGGTTGAGGGGAACTTCTTCCCTATATTTCCGCCGCCAATCCCCTCAAAACCCAGAGGAAAACGGTTAAGATTTGAGCCCAAACTCGAGCTTTCCGTGAGACCCGCCCCGTCCGAGTTTGCCGCCGCCATAGCCATTTTATCTGCCTCGGACTCCTTCATTTGGCAACGCTATAAGTACCACCGTCCTCCCCTCAGTCCGTCGCCGCCCTCGCCCCAGCCCTAGACACCTTGGAGAGCCCCAGTCACGATTAGATTCCAGCGCCGCTACCAAGTCTAGCTGCGCTGCGCTGCCACTCGGTTCATCGCCGCCCTTCGCTGTTAGTTCAGACGTGTTCACTAGGAAGAGCCGCACCTCATCCGCCACCCTATAGCCGTCCTTCCTTGCCGAAGCGCCGTCGCCGCTGAGTACCCGAAGTTCGTCGCCACTTTTTCTCGTCGCCGGTGGTCAATTCGTCGCCGATCGTCGTCGAGTGACCGTGAGGTGAGTTCGTCTCGTCGAGCTCTCCCTTCTGACGCAAACCGCAACCGCTGCTGTGCCCTGGATCGCCGGCAAGCCTCGTCGCCCGAGCTGTCGCCGTCGCCGGTCGTCCATGTTATCGCCTCGTCAGCCACCACGTCACCTCCCTAGATCGGCGCTAGGTGTCGCCCATCCGTGCGCCGTGATCGGATTTCATCTGAGCCGTTAGATCTAGGTTCATTAAATCCGAACCGTTAGATCTTGATCCAATCCATCCAAACTGTCGAACCCAATGGACCGATCCCGTGGACTTAGTCTATGGTCGACCGCTCTTTGATGACGCAATAAATCTTTTTTTCTTTTTAAAATTAATTTATTATTGCGTCATTATTGCTTTAATATTTTCTATAAATAGTTTTAATCGGTTTAAACTTCTAAAAATCATAACTAATTCATACAAACTCGGATTGAGGTAATTCCGGTCTTTAAATTCTTTAAAAATCGAGATCTATCCATTAAAAATATTCACATGTGCTGTTGCTATGTGC
This sequence comes from Oryza meyeriana var. granulata, assembly GCA_003991445.1. Classification (NCBI taxonomy): domain Eukaryota; kingdom Viridiplantae; phylum Streptophyta; class Magnoliopsida; order Poales; family Poaceae; genus Oryza; species Oryza meyeriana. The sequence goes on from RYFJ01001587.1 coordinate 34,950, forward strand.
TTATGTACTGTTTTTTCTCGTTTTGTTATTTACCTATAGTTTCGGATGTTCCGGAGGAGCCAGTTTACGCCGAGGAGGGTTCGGAAGACTTTGCGGAGCAGCAAGGCAAGTCACACAGACCCACAATGCTTTGAGCATGTTGATCCTATAATTTAAATCTCTGTTTTGATTCAAAGGTGCAATTATTTTATAATGAAATCGGGAGGGAAAACTCTGATCTTTGTTTATAGCTCGTTGTTTTAATAACCTGCTTTTGTGCCTATGGGATTAATATGACTAGCTAGCTGAAATATTGGTTAGCTAGAATAATTTTAGGTTGATTAGCCCTGCTTAGAAACTATAGAATCACATAAAGGTTGTTAATCATATATGATTACACATAAAATGATGATGGTTCTGTTCACGACGGTGGTCGTGTGAGACTGATTCTTAATGGGCAACTAAAACATGGATGAATGGTGGGTTGTGATCACCAGGTTGGTTTTGTTGCTAGCGGTACTCATGACAGTTAAGGACCGATTCACGAGCTACTGTTGTGAAGCATTTACCGTACTAATCACAAGGCAGCATGGGCAATGACTGAACTCGTAGTGTAGCATGTCCCAACAGAAGACATCATGTTGTGGTTAGTTGATAGGTGGTAGTGTCAATAAATCCACAATGGCAGTGCCAATAAAATCATATGTTTGGGAGCCAAGAGTTTCTCTAGCCTATAGGTTGGGCCACCTCTATTGAGGACTTGGCGAGGGATCATTCTGTTGGGCGTGTTATGCAAAGAGTCCAGTCACAACTCTTTTTCGAGGTATCGTAATGGTGCCAAGGCGCATGGTGACATGTTGTGGGGTTATGTTTTGTGAGTAAAGTTGTACACCTCTAGCCAGAGTAAAACTGTTCGAATAGCCGTACCCGCGGTCATGGGTGAGCTGAATAATGTTTTTTGTGATTAGTTTCATTTATTAATTAATGTTTAAATGAGATATGAGACATCCAGATTAGAATGGTTTGAGCCTATATTACTTGGTGGGCTGTATAGTGTTGATTTAATACTGCTTAATTGCTCTACTGTTTTAATTCTCTTTTAACTGTTTAGTTAAATGTTGTTTATGCAATTAGCCCTATATACCATCATTTGCTATCATGTGCACTTGTATATTTGCTATGTGGCTTATTGAGTATTTCGTATACTCACCTCGCAATGTTAAATTATCAGAACAAGAGTATAACACTGAAGGAGAAGATTTAGAGGACTAGGCTGGATCCAAGTCAAGTTTGCCTGTGAATTATGGAGACGTCGTTATCGCTAGTTAATTTCGTTGTGTAGACTTTTTATTTGCTTGTGAGGTTTCATCTATCTCTGTAATAATTATGTATTCTTCACTTTATTTAATATAGATTTATACTTTGTTATTCAATTTATTATTGTGTATCTCGGCTGATCCTGGACGAGAATTTAATATATATGTAAGCGTTTGGAATTTTGGATGAAAATTCTGGGTGTGATATTTTTTTTTTGTCACAGAAGGAAGGCAGGCTAACCTGCCAGCCAAATTAAATGTCTTTTCACATTTTTGTCTGTGGTAAGACAAGCAGATGCGGTAGTTGCAAATACTGCCCACCAACATCGAAGGGTGTATTTAGCTTCTCCTTTTGGTGGTTTCTAGATAATTAGTCGTATTTGATATTGTTGCTCGGCGACATCACCAACTCTAGCCCCTACTTTTTTCACTACTTATTCCTTGGCCGGTGTGACAGTTGAGCTTACCAATACAATAAACTTACAGAAACTTTTCAATGATCGGGAAGACTTTGTTATGCCCATATCAATTCTTTTGTTGGTACTAGTTGGTTTTCTAGAACATCTATTGATGTATTTAAGTAAGTCGTAATGTTATGATGTTTAATACAACATGCCTTTTTTTCTCTAATCACAACATGAATTTTAACCATTGACAGGAATATTTTAAAGATATCACATATGCACTATTGTCAAATCCTTCTGAAATTTTAGTTAAGTTAGAGGGCAGCACAGTGGTATAAGTTGCAATACCTACCAACCAAGAAACATAAGGTGACAAGACTTTTTTTAAATAGATTATTTTCATTTGATTTTTCATATTTAATATTCTGCTGAACTGTTTTGCTGCGAAATCTATCTGCAAAGACAGATTACTGGGGCCTTTTGCAACATTGGTGTACTCCCTTCACAAGCCTGTAGCTTGTAGGAATAAAAGTACTGTTCACGGTATTCCAAGTTTGGCACTTGCGTCATACAAGCACTACCAGGAGATCTGTGATTTGTTACATAAGGCGGAACATGAAATTTGGTGGTATGTTTATTACTTGGTTATAGACTTAAATCAGTAATCTGCCTTAGGTATAATATTTCACTTAATACAAAAGAACTAAATCTATCTTGTCCTCACAGGGATACAATGGAAAACATTTTTAATCACCCTCTGTTTTGGAATGTTGATGAGAAGTCATCTAACGTGATCTTTTCTAAGATGTGGATGGACACTAATTAGTCAAAATTAAAGCATGGGATAACAGGCGTTAAAGGTAGCTCATAGCATTATACTAGTTCAATCTTGTAATGGTAATTACTAACCTTTTGTCCAATCTATTTTCAGCAAGAGTGTGGGTAACTTCTGATACTTCTTTCTAGACAACCTACAATAACAATGCATTCTACGAGGTCTTTTATGAAGTTACGCGGGAGCGATCAGGTGAGTTTGCAGCAAAGAGAGAAAAGCAGTCTTGGGACTGGATGGGTTACTACAGGGGAATTGTTTTTAGTAAAACATACCGTCTTGGATCTTCTACGAGCACACCTGGATCTGCTGTGGAATGTCGGAGTATTGCTCAAAACATCATTGTGCATTTCAAACCTGAAAACCATGATGCCTTCGCCGTAAGTTCTTAATTAGAAAACAATGTTGCATTAATATATTTGTTTATATTAATTTGTTGTTTTCTTTGTAGATAAAGTTTCACACAAAGACTTTATCGGCTGCAATTATACGACTTGATGCACATTTTGGTTTATCCTTAACAGTTTATTAAACGCTGCATGAAAAGAAACTGAATCTATGGATTATTACAGTCTTTTTTACACAGGTTTGGCTTCTGCATTCATCAATCATTAGTCACTTGTTTTGATGTTACTGGGTACTTGTCCTGCATTAGCTTTCATTGTCCTTGCTAGGTTTCTCTACCTACGAGGCTGTGACACATGTTTCCCTTTCGTATATTCCATACCTGTCTCCTACAGATTTACAGATTTTTAGCATCAGTTTATTAAATGGTACTTGTTCATGTGCAATATTACTAATTCTTTTCTTAGAAGCAGTAGTATTAATGGTTCTCTTTTCTTAATTAGTTTTCCATCATAATTGTCATTTGTTCGTTTTGTACAGGTTGAAAAGCGCCGTTGTCCTCGATTGAAGCGACGAGATATTGTGTTCCTTTTCAACTTAGATAAAGCTGTATATTGTGTAGGTAGCATCAGGGGCGGATGCAGGATTTTAGGTCGATGGTGTCATCACGAAGTCTTAACGGATATAAAATGGAGGGACATCAGTACTAGAAATAAAGTTGAGAAATCCAACGGACTAATTTAGGCTTTACATTGATTATACCCATCACAGAAGCATTCTACGATTACGACCTTCCATCTTCTAGAAACGATCTATCACAGCATCGTTTGATATTACAGCTAGCAATTTAGGCTCAACAAAGCAAATGACGCAATGATTCATAAACTTGTTGCCAATACGATTCCAAAGTACTGTCTTCACAATTTTCATTGCCGAAAAGCATCTCTCCACTGATGCGGTAGCAACAGGTAAAACAAGCACCAGATTTAGAAGCCTATAAACTAGACCAAAAGCAAGGTGCTTCTTTGTATCAACCATCACTTTTGTAAGTTCAGTTAAGCTGTTTAAGTTGGAAAATCTTTCATCAGCTTGTACATTATCAATGTAGAACTCAAGCTCAAGTGCAAGATCCTTTAGTTCCTCTGAAGTAAAATCATCAGGATATAGCTTAGCTCATTCCATTAAGCTTTCCAATTTGAAATCACTAAAAGAGTCCTTGGGACTAAAAGCAGCCATGTACGTAAGCAAATTAGAATTTGTTTCATTGAAGCGATCATTGAACTCAATTAGTAGCAAGTCAATAACAGGGTTCAAACAATCCCATCTATAGTGTTCATAATTGCTGCGGCCTGTCCTTTTTCTTGGTCTATGACGATCAATGTATTGTTCTTCCATATCTAACTTAGGAATGCCATGCTCTTCACAAAAAGAATATGTTTTCTCCAATAAAAATTCCCATCCATCATCTCTGATTTCCTAAAATTTTTTCTTTGTCGACTCCACCTCTAACATGGCTGCCAATATATCTTGATCTTTCCTTTGTAAGCAAAGTGACAGAGCATTTGCATGTCCCAAGATCATCAACATGAGCTGCAAATGAAGCACAAAATCAAAATCCTGAAGATAATCAATGAGCCCACGCGCTTGACGTCTCTTCTTATCATTTGGACCATCTTTTTCCACATATTTGAGCACTTCAATAATAGATGAAAATAGGCTGTTAAGACTCTTAAGGGTCTTATAATGCGAACACCACCATGTTTCTCCAGGTCTTTGAAGTGATTGCTCTTGGTTCAATCCTGAACCAGTACAAATTTGTCCGCTACCTATTGCTTTCTTTACTCTTTCTTGTTGACTTTCTCGGATCATGTCTTTCCGTTTGCAAGAAGCTCCAGCCACATTGAGAAGAAGAGATATCATATCAAAGAAGTCACTAATATCATCATTCTTTTTTGTTACTGCCACTACGACTAACTGAAGTTGGTGAGCAAAACAGTGAATGTAGTATGCTGACTTATTCTCTCTCATGATCAAAGCTCTCAAATCATTGAACTCACCTCTCATATTGCTTGCTCCATCATAACCTTATCCTCTAACTTGTTTCCAACTTAATTTATACTCCTTAAATAATTTATCAATATTAGATTTAAGACATGAAGATGTTGTTTCACTGACATGAACAACACCAATGAGTCTTTCTTTTAGCACTCCGCATTTGTCAACATATCTCAAAACCACAGCCATTTGTTCCTTGTCCGAAACATCAGCAGACTCATCAACCAATAAGCAAAACACACCACCGCCGATCTCTTCAATAATAGACTCCACTATGATCTGCACATATTAAGAACCATTTTTAGAGTTGAAACATCATTCATTAAATAAAAATAAAAATAAACCAATATTACCTCTGCAAAGCATTGAGCAATGTCTTTTTGAATTTCTGGAGCTACCATTTGACAATTTTCAGGAGCGTTTCTTAGTACAACCTTTTTAATTTTTTCATTTTGCTCTGCTAAAAGCTTAACCAGCTCCAAAAAATTCCCCCTATTAATAGATTCTTCGGATTCATCATGACCACGAAATGCTAATCCTTGATGCAACAAGAACCTGGTAGCATTTATGGAGGTACTTAGTCGTATAAAATATTCCTCCTTTGTAACATCCCTTTGCTTGTTGAGACCAACAATAATTGGCTGATCTGGCTTTAGCAAATTGTTACATCTTTTGACAGCTGCATTATGAAAACCATCTAACTTTTCTGCATGAACATCTAGTCTGTCTTTCTTGTTCCAGGAAGAGAAACCTTTTGTTACAAATGCATCATTTCCAGCTTGTCCTTCAATGCAATCTCTAAACAAGTAGCAGTAAAGACAAAAAGCTTTATCTACCTTTTCACTATACTCTAGCCAATCATACTGCTCAAACCATTCTGGGTTAAACCGTCGTGACTTGCCAATAATAATGGTTTGTGGGTACTTAAAGCCAGGTTGTGGTCGGTATGGACCTTTGACAAGGTACCTTCTCCTTATCTGATCTTGTAGCTTAAGGCCAGGATATTCTGTGATTCTCTTTCTATCAGCTGGATCATATGGGAGTTCATCTAAATTTACATCTTTTGCTGACAATATTAAAGGAGAACTGGTAGTAGCATTTGTTTTTGATGCACCTTGATTTGTTTGTGAAGTTCCTTGATCACTAGTTGATGGTAATTTTCTTTTCAAGAAATGCTCCATAAATTTTATGCTACCTGCCAAATTGGTGAAATAAAATTATGAAGCCATTACCTAAGATACTTATGTGCATAGGTAAAATTTTACATTAACAGCATTGGCACCCAGGCCTGTCAACACCACTAAGCTAGTTAGTTTCTTAGCTGAACCTGACATCGTGGAAGAGGCTTAAAAGCTTTAACCTGACAAGGCAAATGGACAATCAGAAGATGAGACCATAAAGCTAGTTAGTTTCTTACCTGAACCTGACATCGTGGAAGAGGCTTAAAAGCTTTAACCTAACAAGGCAAATGGACAATCAGAAGATGAGACCATGAATGTGAGGGAATGAGGGATTGCTGCAAAAGAAATCCCAATCAGGATTCAGCGGCAAGCTGGCAATGAAAACACAATAACGCGGGATCAAAAATCATTTGCGAAATTGGAAATTTGGAATTAGATTAGATTGTATCTATCCTCACCTAATAGCTGTAGCTCCTACGTTTTTTTCCAATCGCCCCTGGTGCTGCCGTGCTGAAGTGTCATCCGCATCGCTGCGTCGGTTCAGTTTCCGTCGGATCGTATTCGTATTCGTAGCTTCGGCTGCCTTGTAGGCTGGAGTACCTGCTGAACTGGGCCATTTTTCTTCAGCTGGGCTTTGCTTGGCAGGCTGGACTGTAGTCACTTGGCAGATTGGGCTGGTGTCATCCACTATATGAATATAGGGTTTAGCTGGGCTAGGCCGAAGTCGTTGGTGTCACAGGACACCACATGAAGCAACGTGGATCCGCCACTGGGTAGCATCAACTACAGATGTTTATGCGTGACTTATGTAGTTTTGGAAATGACTTAGATACCATGTTTCTCGTGCAGCACATAGCATGAACTGGTGCTGCAGATTTTGTAGGTAGAAGTGCAACAGCTATAGATGTTGTAGGTAGATGTTGTAGGTACAGGAGTTACCTAGATATGTCTAAACTCTATCTACTTATGTTCATTGAGCATCTACACGGAGGATGTAATCACAGCTACATTGGTCTTTTAGCTTAGAAGGGTTTTGTCCTTGGATATATAAGGCAAAACTTCTGATATTTATGTATGCTACTTATGTTATGCATTTTGGTGCTGTCGATTTGCTTGTTGAGGGCTGGATAATTTTTTTATGGGATTACATAGCTGATAGCCTGCACAAAATGCTGCCAATTTGGTTGCTTCAGATAGCATATACATATTCTGACTTATTCACCTCGTTTTCTCTCCGAAGACATTGCTTGGGAACTGTGGTTGGAATCCGTTCTCATTAATGAATTTGTTGCGCCCATATCTTGCTTTTTTAGCCTAAATTGTTAGATAGCCTAAATTGTGATTTAACCTTTTTTTTTTCAGAAATAAGATTCAAAGTCACCAACATTCAAGAGTTCCATAAGTGTGTAGAACTGAGAGCCAAGACATAAGAAAAGTAAAGTGGCTTTAGGCTATATTTCGCACAGCGGAAAAAGAAAAAAAGAACTAGCACAGCTCTAGCATACTAACTTATAGCGTCAAAAAACAAAGAGAGAAAAGAACCACAGGCCGTGAAAAGGATACTCCAGTACATTGCAGATGCTCTTTGCTGAAAGATCGATGTTTTTTTTGTTTCATGAGGTTACTGCCAAAGGCAGGGGCGGAGGGGGTGCCGGGTGGGCACCGGCATATAAAAAAAAAGAAAATATTTTAGGATTTACTCACATCGTTTTTTAAATAGTTGACACTGTTGATTTTTTTAAATGATATTTAATCATTTATCTTATTTAAAAATTTTAATTTATTCTATTGTGACTTGGTTTATTATTAAAAAACTTTAAGCATAACTCCTATTTTTTATATTTATACTAATTTTTTAAATAAAACAAATAGTCAAACATTACAACAAAAGTCAACGGCTTCATTTATTAAAAAAGATGGTAGTAGATAATAGACCAAAACAATACTCCCTCCGTCTCAAAATGTAGGTATTTCTAGATTATTTTAAAGAGATTGAGGAATAGGATAAAAATACTATATTGCTCTTCATTAATGTAAAAATAACTTGGAGGGAGTAGAGTGGTTGATATAGGAGTATAATAGTAATAATAACATCAAAAGTGATAAAAATAGCTATATTATAAAATAAAGAAATAGTTATATTTTAAAATAGATGGAATAGATGGGTGACTGGTTGAATAAAGACCAAGCCCGAGAGCCCATCCCGGCTCTACGCTGCCCACCAAACGAAACGAGCAAAAGATGTGTGCAAGTGCGATGCGTTCGTTCTCTGCCTCTCGTAGGGTTTCTCCTTTCTCGTGCCGTCGTGCGGCGTTGGCGGCGGGTGGCGCCGCGGCGGCAAGGCGGCAGCGCAAGCGTGGCGCACCCACTGGGCAAAACGACGGTAAGGCCACAGCGGTGCACAGGGCGGCGGCACAGTGTGGTGCCACGGCGGCGTCCAGGTCCAGCAACAGCAAGGCAACCAGGGGCAGCGAGCAGTCCAGCACTCCAAGTCTCCAACTCTAGGCATCCAGGATCCAGCCCTCCAGCAGTCCAGCCTCCAGATATACCATTTCATATTTTCAGTATTTCACTTTGAGTCTTCGATTGAAAAGTTGAAAACTGAAACGAGGGAAATCAACTAGAGTTAAAAAATTGAAGGCTTATTGTTGGTGATTTTTAGGCCGAGATCAATTTGAATCAATCAGATATGAAGAGGAACATAGTCATTCTTTCTTTTGCAAGGCACCAAAGAATTCAGATTTAGGTTCTGCTTCTCCTAGGCCATATACTTCACATTTCTGACGGGGATGGGAGAGTAACCGAAGAAAGTAGAAATGAGTCTTTGCAATTGGTGTTCGTCACGGCTGGCCACCTAGGCCATCCATCTGATACCAGCCGGCCTGGAGATCCAAGGGAGCCCAATAAGATGGCGACACGGCCTATACGGCAGAAGCGGCCCAGTACGTGAGTGTTTAGGCCCAACTAGGTGACAGAGTGAATGGCACATGTGTATTAGGCTAGCGTGAAAAGGCTATTTAACAAACATTCGCGCGTAGGGCGTCTGCACGAACGCCCTCCAACCTTCTGTTTTTGGTACCATCTTCTTTTTATAAAAACTTTATACACATAAACTTTATACATAGAAAGTTTATACATGGAAAGTTTACACGTCCGATTCGAATTCAGAATTAGAGTTCCAGTGTAGAAATTTTATACAAATAAACTTTTTTTATTTTATATACAATGTTTTTTGTGTATAAAGTTTATATATATATATAGTTTATACGTCCGATTTTGGATCCTGATTTGATTTGGAATCAAAGTTTTTTACGTAGAATATCTACGTATTAAAAGTTTGTATGTGTAAAGTTTATGTCTATAAAGTTTATGCGTATAAAGTTTTTGTGTATAAAGATTTTTTTACCTCGCGTGGGCCGCGCGCGAACGCTCGCCCATTAGACCTCCTCGGGCTATCGGGTGTGCGCGAGGCTGTATGGGCAGCTCCCTAAATATGTCATTAAGCCTAATCACCCCCTAATCACCATCATTAGTACTTAATAATTTTTAATTATAAAATAATATATAAATAAGCAGAGTAAAAAGTTTTAGATTTAAGTTGAAAATTTCAAAATATCTAATTAAAAGTTTCAAATTTTGGGTTGAAAATTTCAAAATTTGAGTAGATTTTTTTAAATTCTTAGTTGATTAAATTTGAGTTGAAAGTTTTGAAAATTAAATTTAAAGTTTTAAAATTAGAGATAAAGTTTCAAATTATTAGTATAAAGTTTACTCATTTTTAATATTTTATTTTTTCAATATCTTATTTTTTTATTTTTACTGTGCATGTGCATGTGCTTGTGCAGGGAGCAGCGCTGAAGTCATCGCACATGCGTGGGTCCTTTCTTGCTAGAAATCGCGTGCGACTTGCTTCCACGGCGCTTGCGCGCGTATCAGCCGTTCCGGTGTATAAGTGCTAGGATGAGAGACCATGAGGGGCATGTGTATTGAGATTGAACTCTTGTAACCCAAACATTCATCCCCTTTCTCAAGACAACCTCTCTCTCGTTCTCTCAAAACCTCCCAATTCTTTCTCGTTGTCCCTATCAATCTCTAGAACTCAAGAGGGATCGTAACAATTCGGTATCAGAGAAATGGACCCTGGAGTATCTGAAGAAACCACGCTACCACCCATGACCTCAAATCAAGACGCAGGATGGAGCAGCAGCTGATGGATTGGGTAGCGGTGATGTCCACGATCCAGGAGTAGAACAAGGCGATCCAGGCGTCGGTTGGATCGTTGGAGGAAACCAAGCTAATGGTAGTAGATCTGGCGGGATGGAAGCCGACCATGGAGAAGACGGTGGCGGAGCTGCGCGACGAGATGGGTGACCTGCGTCAACAAGTGGTGCAGATTTCGCGCAATCCGGTGCTCGCCATCAAGCCCGCGGATCTTCCTACACTGCTACCCACTCCGCCGGGAGCACATCAGGTTCAGATCAAGGATGAGGATCGGAAGCCGCACTTCGGTGACAATGGTCACGGACCAGTTGGCCACCATGAGAATCTATTGTTTTGGGGGAAGGCAGTTAAGAAAGAACTTTCCGAAATGTCTCTCCCGGCCAAGGGTACGTACCACTCCCCACCTGTTTTCCCATGATTTGAGGAGGTTGGCGAGTCGTCAGTCTGAAGTTGGGGACATTCGCACCATGGGGGATCGGTGCGGGTGGATTGTCCCCAATTCGACTAGGCAAGTCCAAGGGCTTGGAGGTTGAAGTGTGAGACTTACTTCAGGGTGTCGGGAACACCATCAGAAGCTTGTGTCGGGATGGCAGTGCTACAATTCACTGGAGGGGCGCTTACTTGGCTAGAGACTACTAATGCTCATCTAGAGAGTATGGGATGGGAAGAGTTCGCGGAGGCGGTCTATGCCAAGTTTGGGTGAGAGGAGTTTCAGGGATTGGTTCGCCAGTTCAATAGCTTGAAAGAAATGGGGTCGGTCATAAGTTATGTAGAGAAGTTTAGTGATCTGATGCATAATTTGCACTTGCATGATGCGTCCTGGAACACAATGTTCTTCATCACTCAGTTCCTGGACGGGTTGTGCCCTGACATTCGTGCAGCAGTAGTGTTACACCATCCTTCTGATCTCGATACTGCTGTTGCTCTTGCTTGTTTATAGGAGGAGGTGTTGGAGAGCCTGAGGAAGGAGGCACGTCGAGCACATTTCTCCACCATGACGCGGCCATTCTCGCGGCAAGGCTCACAATCACTGACTCATTCGGCATGGCCTGTGGTAGGAATTAAGGGGCGGGCCGATGATCGTCGAGCAGCTGACGAAGGCAAGACCCAGTATCTAGCTTCCCCCTCATTGCCATCGTCGACCTTTCCCAGCTCACCTCCTTCGTCGCTACTAGCTAAGCATCTTTTGGAGGAGGAAAGGAGGCGACTAGTCGCTTCTGGCGAAGCAGCGAGTTCATGAGCAAGTGAATGAACGAGCTGAGTGCCAAAGGTCTATGCTACACATGTGGGGAGAAATGGGGCCATGAACATAAATGCAGTGCTACGGTGCAACTTCATGTGGTAGAAGAGATGTGGGAGTTGCGGGAACACAACTCAGAAGAAGAAGGAGACACTGAACAGACCTATACAATTCCTAAAGAAGATGGAGGTGCCTTGTGTCAGATTTCAAAGGAAGCCATATTGGGAACTAAATACAACCGTTTAGTGTGGTTGCAGGGTCTAATTCAACACCATGAAGTGCTCATGCTAGTGGATTCGGGCAGTACTCATAGTTTCATCTCTAAAGATTTATCTAGGAGGCTTCAGGGGGTACAAAACATGCAGCCGATTAGCATTAGGGTGGCTGATGGAGCAGTGTTATCTTGCTCTTGGGAAGTTCGAGATTGCCTATGGTGGGGGCAGGGAAATTCATTTCAATCCACTCTCAAGGTGCTCCCATTGGGATGTTACAACGTTACCCTCGGAATGGATTGGCTGGAGAGTTGCAGTCCAATGCAAGTTAACTGGAGGGTTAAGAAACTGTGGTTTGCACGTCAGGGGAGGACAGTAAATCTTCAAGGAGTGGTGCTCAATATTTCTGGTTGTGTGCAAGTGTTTGTCTATCAGATGAAGGGATTATTTCACAGTTATGATATTCGACAGACAGTGGAACTTTGTAGTGTGGAACTAGAGCCCAAGGAGGATACTATTCCTTAGGAGATTCAGCTCTTGCTTGAGGAATTTTAAGCGGTGTTCGCTGAACCACAAGGACTGCCCCCAGCTCGAGCATTTGACCACTCTATCCCTTTACTGCCAGGGGCCAAACCTGTCAACTTGGGTCCCTATCATTACAATCTAGCACAGAAAGATGAAATCGAGAAGCAAGTGGAAGAAATGCTTCGACAAGGGGTGATTCAACCTAGCTCCAGTCCCTTCTCGTCACCAGTATTGTTGGTACTTAAGAAGGACGGGACATGGCAGTTTTGCATTGACTATCGTCATTTGAACGTGATCACTGTCAAGAATCGTTATTCACTTCCAGTTATCGATGAATTATTGGATGAATTGGCGGGGGCCTGTTGGTTCAAGAGCTTGGATTTGCACACGGGCTATCACCAGTTTCACATGAGATCCGAAGATGAACACAAGATTGCCTTCAAGACTCATAACGGCCACTTCGAGTTTCGGGTGATGTCCTATGGACTGACTGGAGCTCTAGCGACTTTTCATAATGTTATGAATATGGTCTTGAAGCCGCTGCTACATAGGAGAGTCATGGTTTTCATCGATGACATCCTAATCTGAAGCCGTACTCTCGAGCAACATGTTGATCTGCTTCGTCAAGTGTTTCAATTGCTCATAGAACACCAATTGAAAGTCAAGTGTTCGAAGTGTTCATTTGCCTAGGCGCAACTCACTTACTTGAGTCATGTGGTGAGCGCCTCAAGAATTTCCACAGATCCCAAAAAATGTAGCTGCGGTGATGACATGGCCTATCTAGGAGAATGTCAAGGAGGTGAGAGGTTTTTTGGGATTTGTTGGATACTATCGGAAATTTGTGAGGCATTTTGGACCGGTCAGTCAACCCTGACAGACTTGCTAAAGAAACATTGAGTCTTTGTTTGGACTAATGAGCATTAGTGTCACACCCAGGCTTTCCTATCCAAATTCTAGTGTTTTTGTGCATTTAAATCCCCGTCTAGGAATCAGCCGGGGTACACAATTGATAATATTGATAAACAAAGTACACAACTATATTAAAATAACAAGTGCAAGTATTACAGAGGTTGATAGGACCTCAGATTCAAAAATAAAGGTCTAGCAATAGAAAAGAAACTAACGTAGGTGACTCCACTCCACAGACATCTTGACCAGGATCAAACCTCTAATCCTCCAAACTTCATCTCCACTGTAGACCTCTTTCTGTGATGGCATTGGTTTAGCAAGGTGAGTACATGGAATACTCCACAAGTCACACAGCAAGTATGCAGATGCAAAGGATATAATAAATGATGGCATAATAGGGCTATTTTGCATAAACAACATTTGCAAACATTTGAGAAGTAATAAAACAGGAGAGTAATTAGATAATATTAAATCAACACTATACAACTGCCCATAGTTTCATAGGCCCAACTATTCCACATCTGGAAGTATCATTGTAATCCACCATGTTCCATCATCAACATTAATTAATCAAGGTTGAGACTAATCACGAAAAATATTGCTAGGCTTGCCCATAACCGCGGTCACGGCTATTAGAACTGTTTTACTCTAGCCAAAGGTGTATAAATTCACCCACAAGACATAACTCCACAACATGTTGCCATGCGCCTTAATACGACCATGATATCTTGGAAAGGATTTATGACAAGACCATTGGCATAACGCGCACAACAGGAAAGAAGCACCCGCTAAGCAATACTGTCTTCAGTAGGGATAATCAATGCCTAGACAGGGAGACTACTTGGTGCCCAAAACACATGGACTTATTGATTGTCATAAAATTGTGGACTTACTTGCCTGCCATCAACAAAACACGCCCTAGCGCTTCCTGTTGAACATGCTATACTAGGAGACAAACTACTACCCATGCTAGCTTGTGGTGAGTACGATAAATGCTTTGCAACAGTAGTTCGTAAACTGGTCCTTAATTGTCATGAGCACGACCAGCAACATCATCATCAAACCATGTGCTCACAAGCCACCATTAGTCAAGTTTAAATTCATCAAATTAAACCATCTCAACAACCGTTGAGCTACCATTGTCAACAATTATCATAATAAAACCATTATTAATAATGAATAAGTCATTAATTATCCCACAAGATGAAATTAGTGTTTCTAAGCATGGCTAAGCATAACTAAGCATTCTATCTAGATCATTATAAGACCTAGTCTAGTCAATTTACCCAAAGTTATCAAGGTATAGGGAATCAACAACAAAAGGGCCGTAACAAAGATCATAGTTCAACCATCCCGGTGACTTTCGAAACTAAATGCTATATTTGAAGTAAGCAGAGAACTTAAATACAGGATCAACATGCTCAAAGGGTTTTGGATCTGTGTGACTTGCCTTGCAAATCGACAAACTCTTCCGAACCTTCCTCAGCATAAACAGGATCCTTGGAAGCAACGGCGGCTAAGGCAATAACACAAATGATCAAAAATAGTACATAAGAATACATGAAAAGCACACAATGCTACCATGAGATAGATCTTGATTTTAGATGAATTTTGAGACTTGAATGGCCTCAATCCAAGTTCGTAAGAATTAATTATGAATTTTAGAAGATTTAATCGATTTAAACCATATAGAGAAAATACAAGGAAATATGACGCAATAAAGAATTAATTTTGAAAGGAAAATAAGGAATTATTGCGTCATCTGGGTCTGGTCCACAATAGACCGGGTTCACCGAAGCGATCTACGGGATCCAACAGCAAGGAATGAATGGATCGGTATTGGACGGCCAAGATCAATTCCGATATGGATTGGCATGCAAGCAACCACGCAAGCAGCCGCATGGGTGGAAAAGGCTAATGCAGAAATGACATGGCTCCTACGTGTCGTCCACGTGGACATGTTGGCGGCGCGATGGCAAACGACAGTGCGACGGTGCAAACCGAGGGCACGGGAGGCTAGGGCTTGATGAGGCGAACTCACCGAGCGGAAACACAGTGATGAATGACAACGGACAGCGGCGAATGACGACGATCGGCTGCGGCGAAGTTCGAGACGTCGACAACGGCATCGCTCCTGAGGTCTTTAGCGTCGGGGATGCCGGCGGCCGGGGTCCTTCTGCTCCTTGCGGTCCCGACAGAAGTGGCAGCAAGGCTTGACATGGCTCCAATTGATGGCGAGCGGCAGACAGAGATGACGGACGGCAGCGATGCACGGGAACTCGGTGAAACAACATCTAGCGGCATCGGCAAGCTCCAGTTATGGTCTAGATCGAAAGAAGGGAACTCGGGGATCCTATTTACAACTCTGGAAAGAAGAGTCTAAGCCGGACACAGCCGATCAACGACAGATAGGAACTAGATTTCTGGATTCCACTGCTCGGTTTCCCGCCGTTCTGCTATGGGATTCTAGGATTCCAAAGAGGGAAAACGAAGAGTAGAGGTTGGGAATCAGAAGCCAATTTGGCAAGATCCTAGTGCGGCGGCTAGATTGGAAGGCGGAGGCGAAGTCGGGTCAGAGCCGGTCTCCGACTCAAGGAAGATGACGGACCTGACAGGTGGGCCCCACTTGTCAGTGTCACGCCAAACTGAAATAGCCATGGGCCGAGCTGGGCCAGCTGCGCGAGAAGGGAGGCAACGGCCGTGCAGCGCACACGTGGGAGGAGAGAAAGGCTTGGAAGGGCTGGGCCAGCTTTCGGCCCAGTGGCCGAAAGGGATTTCCGAAACCTTGTTCTTTTAATATAATCATTGAAATTATTTTTCATTTATTAAAAACAATTCCCAAGCTCCAAAAATTCCTAGAAAAATTTAGGAGGTTCAAAGTTAAGAGTAGTATTTAATAAAATTTTATCTAGCCCACTTTTATGTTAAAATTTTCCGTAGATTTTAACCTAAGCTTTCTTTATAATTTTAAATAATTTCTAAAAATGCATTAATAAATAATTGATCAATTGAGGTGATATTTAGGGTGTGACAATCAGGCAGCATTTCAGGCTCTCAAGGATGCCCTCACCTCAGCGCCAGACCTCGCGCTACCTGATTTCTTGAAGATGTTCGAAATTGAAATAGATGCTTTTGAGATAGGGGTGGGCGCGGTGCTTATGCAGGATAGCCACCCTTTGGCATTTTTGATCAAGGCTCTGGGCTCAAGGAATCACGGTCTCTCTACGTATGAGAAAGAATGTTTGGCTATTCTCTTAGATCACTAGCGTTCATACTTGCAATTTGGTTAGTTCATAATCCACACAGATTAGAGGAATCTGGTTCACCTAGGGGATCAACGATTAGCTACGCAGTGGTTGCAAAAGGCTATGACAAAACTGTTGGGATTACAGTACCGCTTAGTGTACAAAAGGGCACAGGAGAACAGAGCCGCGGATGCCTTGTCGCGTTGTGAGACCAATGACATACTGCAGCTCAGTGCGATCTCTATCTATGTGCCCAGCTGGTTGCAGGAGGTTCAAGCTGGCTATACTGATGATCCTGTATCCTCACGAATTTGTCCCAGATTGTGCTATGGCGTGAGCAATTCCCTGCCTATTCCTTGCAAAATGGTATCTTATACATTCAGGGGCGCATCTGGATTGGGCACAATTCTGCATTGAAACAGAAAAATTTTGAGTGCTCTCCATACTGGGGTGTTTGGGGGACACTCTGGGGTTCATGTTACTTACAGCAGGGTGCGCAAGCTGTTCGCTTGGCCTGATTTAAAGATGATGGTCCGCTCGTTTGTGGAGAACTGCTCTGTTTGCAAGCAAGCCAAGACTAAATGAGTGTGCTATCCAGGTTTGCTCTAGCCCCTTCCCGTTCCTGACCACGCTTGGCAAATCGTTTCTTTGGATTTCATTGAGGGGCTGCCTTCTTCCTCTAGTTTTGATTGCATTATGGTGGTGGTGGACAAGTTCTCTCGCTATGCTGATTTCGTGGCCTTATCGCACCCTTTCACTGCTTTTGATGTGCCCATGGCCTATTTGAAGAACATCTAAAAGCTTCATGGGCTACCTCAATCCATCATCTCTGATCGTGATCGCATCTTAACAAGTGCTTTGTGGACTGAGTTATTCAAGTTGACAGATACCCAACTTCGCATGAGTTCGGCTTATCACCCATAAACGGATGGCCAAACGGAGCGAGTAAGCCAATGCCTAGAGACTTTCCTACGCTGTTTTGTTCATTCTTGCCTGAAGAAATGGTAAATATGGCACCATACTCTGCTCTGGGATCTTCCCCTTTTGAGGTGTTGTATGGGCATCCACCGAAACACTTTAGTGTGAGGGACATCTATGCGTGTGCAGTATTTGACTTGGAGAAGTGGCCCAAGGAACGCAGTGTGGTGAGACTAGCCAGTTGCGTCAACATTTGTTTCGCGCGCAGCAGCAGATGAAACATCAGGGCAACAAGCATCGTTCTGATCGTGTTTTTGCAGCAGGTGACTGGGTGTTCCCAAAGGTTGAGCCTTGTGTGCAATCTTCTGAGGCGGCTCGTGTTAATCACAAATTGGCATTTTGTTATTTTGGTCCCTTTCAGGTGCTGCCCGGATTTGCACAGTGGCATATTGGCTCCAGTTGCCAGAGGGTTTTGCAATTCACCCTGTTGTGCACGTGTCACAACTGCACAAGGCGTCAGCTCTAGGACCAACCATGGCGGTGCAGACTCCATTGCGGTTGGAGCTAAATGATCCGATGATCCAATGCCGGTGTAGATACTAGTGCGTCGGCGGTGGAACAAGTCAAGGTACGCTGGTCAGGGCACCCAACTTCTGATGCTTCCTCAAATTCATCCACACAATCATACATCCACACCAACATCCTCAGATGCATCCTCATGTATCTCATTAGTTGCATCCTCATGTATCTCATTAGTTGCATCCTCAGATGCAGCCCAAGATTTATCCTCGGATTCTTCATTGGCAACCCCTTGACCTCTAGTATGCTCAGCATTACCAGCAGCAGCTTCCTCATCACCACCATCTAAGTACATACCTTTCTCATCAATACCAACATGCTCAGCCATATGAAAAGGGTTTACTAAATATGTGTTGGATGGTACAAGGCCATGAGAAGGCTGAGTGCTACTGCTAGGTTGGCTGAAAGACACTTGAGAAGGGATTGCCAAAGAAGGTGTATCGGAACACATCTATGTTTACTTTAACAAAAGTGTGATCTAACTCATCAAGATTTTCACTAATACCATGTTGTCGATGGATTGATACCCAACCGCAGTATCCGAGTCTATATGGTGTATTTTAGGACGTAGGGTAAGACTTATATGAAGATGCAAACGAAGATGCAAGGTGACAGGGATTTTTATACTGGTTCAAGCCCCCGAGATGGGTAATAGCCCTACTCCAGTTTAACTGGGAGGTCAATGCTTTCCACTATATCAATCTCATGAGTACAAAGCATAGGGAAGAAACCCTAATCTAGTTTGCTGGTAATGTCGGCGTAGAGCTTGGGTATGGTGGTCGATGGCTAGTTGACGTCAAGTCCTCCAATGTTGACTTGATGAGATCGGGCATATGTGGCTTCTCCCTCCCCCATGGGGGCTCTTGTATTTATACCCTCGGATGCCGCCTTGTCCAAGTAGAACTAGGGGGGCATACTAGGATGCGAATCCGAGCGGTTCTGGTAGAGCCCAAGTAGGACTCTGCATTTCTTTTCTTATCGGGGACTTCTTCCTTATCTGCTCCAGACTCTATCCATATGTATGGGGATTGTTTTTGTATAGAACCTGGTAAGTTATACTCCGCCGAGGTATGTGTATGTTTGTGGAATATACCATATTTAGTACACTGATAGTAGCCCCCGAACTCTACTCAAATGAAGATGTTGGCTAGTCTAATTGCTACGAGGAGTTAACCTTGTTGGAGTAAATAAACGTAGTCGGTGTTCCACCGACTAGGTTTAGTCTGACTTCTTTGATCTTTTCGTCCAAGTAGTCTGTCAATGTAGATTTTTGGTTATCAAATTTGGGTAGAGTTCAGAACTTCGTCCGTCTAAGTGTGTGCATTGAATCTCGGCAGAGTATCCATTTATTTTGTCTGTTCTTTCTTTTACCCAGACACAATTTTCCCATGGCCGCAAACTCTTTCATTTTCTTGGTCCGACCAGCATTAGGTTGTCTTCAGATATGTCGCCATTCTTTGTCAGCTATCCTATACGCGTCTGGTCAAAGTACTCTGACCACCTTGTAGACACCTTCTCACTTTAGGTGAGAACTTGTTATTACCTTTAGCAAGTACGCGAGCCTGAACTTGCTATTTGTGATAGAGACGAAGAGCTTTCCAAACACAGCCTAAGCGGCCAAGCCGATGTGTCTTAGATTATCGTTTCCTATTTGGTTCAACACAAGGAGAGGCAAGCCCCACTACCACAGGGAAGCCTATCAGTGCCGGGCCATAATGGGCATCAGTGCCGGGTATAGGCCCGGAACTACAATCACAGTACTAATGAGGGTGGCTCATCAGTGCCGGGTAAATATCCGCCACTGATATTGCCTTGCGAGGGCTCAGGAGGGAGCCCACGGGGGTGATCTATGCCAGTTTGCCATACCCGGCACTGATGTCATAGGTTGTCACGCCCAGAAATTCACCAGAATTTCCAAAGCTAATTTGTGCAATAAATCCTCATCCAGGAATCAGCCGAGGTACACAAATTGACAATTTAATAAACATAACCAAAACGAAATAACGATAAATACTTACAACAGAGGCACTTAGTCCTCACACAGAAGAAAACAGCAGCGGAACGGCAACTAACGTAGCTTCAGCTCCAAGCCACAGGCAGCTCAACTGGGGTATAAGCCAAACACCATCTTCTCCTCCATGCAAAGCTTCACTCTAAAGATTGCAATAATGCAAGACTGAGTACCACCCACCGTACTCAACAAGCCACACTAGGGAATGCAATGTAATGCAACAGGATACCAAAGGAAAGGCATAATATGGCTTATTTGCATAAAACAGCATTTAAAACATTTGCATTCGAAATCATTAAAAATAGTATAGTTTAATTATTAATCAGTATTGAATCAACCACTGAACAGCACTCCAACGCAGTTCAGGCCCAAACCAAAACTTCTCCAAACAGGAGCTATCAATATTCCATCATTTATCATCATTATTAAGTAGTGTGGGACTAATCACAGAAACATTGCTAGGCCGCTCATTAACCACGAGCACGGCTATTCGAATAGTTTTACTCTGGCCAGAGATGTACCAATTTACCCATAAGACACAACCTCAACATTATGTCAGCCATGCGTCGCGATACTCGAAAGTACCCGAACAGAGATTGTGATAGGACCCTCCATGTAACCTGCACAACAAGGGAGCCACCCGCTGGACCACCAGTTTTCGGCCAGAACTGATCGGGTTCTGAGTCTGGGAAACGATCCAACGCACAAGACATGGACTTATTGACGCAGCCATGGTGGTCTTATTGACACAGCCACAACACACCATGGTGGACCCCGGTTGAACGTACTACACATTGGATCCTACCATTACCCATGCTGGCTTGTGGTTAGCACGAGTATTGCTTCGCAATAGGTAATCCGCGAACCGGTCCTTAACTGTCATGAGCACCGCTAGCAACATCACAATCCTGGTGCTCACAACCCACCATTCGGTCAAGTTTTATTTGACATATTTTAATTAATCAACCACGACTCACGGTCGTGAAAATATAGCCATTAATCCATAATTAGTCATAAATGAGTCATTAATTACCCACATAAAATGACACTATAGTTTCTAGGCATGGCTAAGAAAAATCCTAAATAATCTAGCCAGATAAATAATTAAACATCTAGCTAGTTAATATTATTACCCGGGGTATCAAGGTATAGATATCAACATCAAAATGGCCATAATTATCAATGGATATTGGATAATAAGTAAATACCCACAATAATGTCATTTGAAAACATTTCATGCAATAACTTTAAAATAAAATAGGTTTCACAACTGGGATCAACATGCTCAAGGAGATTGTCGTGTGACTTGCCTTGCAATCGCAAAAGTCTTCAAATACTCTTCCGAACTCTTTCGCAGACTCTGCAGTCTTCCGAATCAGCGATATACGCGACTACACGCAAAACGATAACAAACCCTAAGAAACTCTAAATAAACAATACATAAAAATACATAAACAAGTAGATTATAATTTTAAATGAATTTAGGAAGAAGAACGGATCGATTCGGACTTCAGACGGAAAAGATATGGCTTTTGGAATATTGAATTCGGAATAATTCCGAAAAGAAATAGAAAAGAATATTCTCGGGAATATTCTCTGGATTTTGGGTTTAACAAGAATATTTTGGCTGTGTCACAGGAAAAGGACGGTCATCGAGGCCCACATGGAGTGACACACAAAGAGATAGAACCGCCGGTCAATGTCTGGGTTTTTGGTGGGCTGAGCTTATGGAACAGAGGGGTTTTGGTATACCGATGACAAGAATGGACATGTGGATAGAACCACTGAAGTGGCATGATGAGATGGCTAGGGCTGACGTGACAAGGATATAGGGCTTCGGGATGGCGACAACGAACGTTGGCAACACAGATCGGCGAGGATTTTATCAAAATGTGTCAGAAGGCCGAGATTGGTTAGGCGTGTGATCATTGAGGTACACACGTCATTGACAGAGAAGAGAAGGCTGCACGAGGGCCTTGCATGTCAATCACAGGAGGAAGACCAGTCCCTGCCATGGTGCGTTGCCGGCCAGCGGCGAGACAGGGGAGGTCGGGAGACGATGGCAACAGGACCACGACGATGCTGGGCGGGGAGCAGTGCAGCGCCTGGTCGGAGAAGATGGAGGCTGTGCTAATGTGCTCACCGGCGATGGCGACGACTGGGCACAGCGGCGTCCGTGACTGGGGAGCAGAGCAGGCACAGCGGCGCTGGGACAACAGCAGGAGCGACGGTGCACTCGGGAAGCGAGGCGGCGGCGCGGCACAGAGAACGGCGACGCAGCTCGATGGAGGCGCCAAATGACGACGTCGGCGACGACGGACGACAGTGCACCCGTGGGGTAAAGAGGGAAGGCGGCAGCTTGACCATGGGGCCGAGGCGGCTTGGGGACCAGAGATCGGTGGCGACAAGCAGGGGAAGAACAGAGGAGGGCGGCGGCTTCTGGAGAGAACGGCGCACAGGCGGTAGACGACGACGACGATAACTACCTGGCAACGACAATGACCGGTGGCTTCCCGATCCGAGGCGTCGAAGGAGGAAAGGAAGGTGGAGGCGTCGGGGACGACGGGCAGCAGCGGACGTCGAGGGGCGCCGGAGCTACGGGTGTAGATGAAGATGACGACGCGATCACGACCAACAGGGAGGAGGGGAAAAGGGATAGAGTCGGCAGTGACGGCGGTCGGGCTCACCAGCGGCTGGTGAAGTTGACGATGCCAACGGCGGCTTGAGGCCTTCCAGCGATGGCCGACGATGGGACGACGTCGGAGTATGGGCAGTGGCGGCAGCTGCAGGGGAGGAGCAGGCCGAGGCAGCAGATGGGGGAAGACAGAGGGCAGCATGATAGGGTGCTCACCGGCGACGGCTTGCAGGGGCAGAGGCGGCGACGTCGGTGGCGTCCTCTGGTGGGGATAGATGACGAAGACGACAACGCCGAAAGGATGAAGCGGCGTCCGGCGGAGGCAGCAGAGGCAGGGCACCGGCGCGGAGGCAGGTGTAGACGGCGGCGGTGGCTTCCGAACCAGCGGCGCACGGGAGAGAGCGGCGCTGGGCGGCGGTAGATGGAGACAGCAAGGCGGCGCGACGGGGTGGCGGCGGTGGCCTGGCGGCGTGGAGAGGAGCAGAGCCGGCTAGGGCACAGGGCTGGCGGTTGTAACATATATAGGGGCAGCGGCGGGTTCGGCGGAGGCCGTTGCGGGGTGGAGGCGCAGGGGGCGGCGCACGGCCGAGATCGGGCGCAGGCCAGCGCGGAGGCCGCGCGGCGGCGCGGGCCGAGGAGGCGGGCCGGTGGCGGCGCGTGGCGCAGGCTAGGCCGGGCCGAGAAGCAGCGCGAGGGGCGCAGGAGAGGCAGCTCGGCCTCGGGAGGCAGAGGAGAGAAGAAGCAAGGAGAAGGAAGAGGAACAGTGGCCCGGAGAGAAAAATAAAAAGAAGGGAAAGAAAAAGAAAAATAAAAGGGTAAGATTGGAAAGGAAAAATGGGAATCTTTTTCCAGAAAATTCCAATTTCACAAAAATTGGAATTTGGGGATATTTATGGAATCTGAGTCGCGTTCTGGAATTTAGAAATTTCGGAAATATTCAGAACATTGGAAATATCTGAGTACGAGGATATATATATATATAGGGAATCGAAGGGTATTTGGACGAATTTAGAAAACAAAAGTATATTTATTAGGGTCCAAGAAACAGAATATTTTGTGGGATTCCGAGAATAGAGAATATTTTCCCGATGGAAATTTGGGGAGTAGAATATCGGGATATTTGGGGAAACAAATATCGAATTATTCATCAGGTTGGGAACTAGAGGAGATTTTCCGGGAACTGGGAAATAGAATATTCTGAATAAAATGTTTCGGAATTACGGAATTGACGAGGGTGTTTTATTGGAATCGGAATTTGGAGAAATCTCACACAATTGGAGATTTGGATTTGTTTCGACGGAAAAGGAGTTTAAGGGAATATCTAGGATTTATCTCAAAGGATCTAGGATTTATCTCAAAGGGAAATATAAATATTTCGAATACAAAGGATCTCGGATTGGGAGTTCAAAAGAGTTCTAGAGTTTCAAAAATGAATAAGTCCGATAACTCCGAATTTAGGTTTTTGAGGTGACTTTAGGGTTCTGGGAACGATACAAAACCCTAGAGGAAAAAGAGAGTCAGAGTTCACGATGAACGGGGAGACTTCAAAGGACTGAATCAGAAACGACCCAAACAGGGGAAAGGAAAAGGAATTTATTTATATTTATTTACTTATTTTAGTGATCTTTATAGCATTAAAATTAATTATGTAGCTCCGAAAAATCCAAGAAAATTTCAGAGAGTTTATTAAATCACAGGGAATTTACCAGAAGTAAATACCACCACGAAACATGAAGAATTTATTATTATAAATACTCAAACGCTTAAAATACTCCGACAAAACCCCTGGAATATAAAAATATCCAAGTATTTATTTTAAAATTTAACCTTGGGATTTTTAATATTGGAAATTTCAAAATTTTATTCAAACTCTTTTCTCAAACAAAAATTTCTAGTGTATTTTTGCATTTCCATTTACCCGTGATAATTTTTAATTAAGACAATTTTCAGGGCGTTACATAGGTCATCTATGACATCAGTGTTGGTTTAATCCAAGACCTGACACTATTGGCATGGCCCTGATAAAAAAATTGCAATTAATATTTAAATTTAAGTTTCGCCTAGAACGAAAGAAATGCACGTAGTAATCGATCGTTTTATGAGTATCAAAGTTAGTACACGTCATTAAATTAATTACACAATACTATTATTAAGTCACTAATTAATTAAACATTGCATGCGGTCATTATTCAAACATCGGATAAAAAAATTGTCATAGTACATCTTTGACATTATAGTTACAACAAGCCAAAATTACTTCATTGCTAAACGACTTGATAAATCAATATCTCCATGTTTTCCTATTCGGTTAGACACAAGAAGAATGAGTACATAAATAAACTTGCTCACTAGCCCATTTCCAAATTATACCAGCCAACAGGTCACCTGTTTTATATTTCCTATTTTGTTTCCTATTCAATTCTGAATCAGGACAATTCCTGCACATCACCACGAGGATGTTAGTACATGTTTATTTAAGTACAAAAACTGGTAACACAAAGACACCCAAAAGTGATTCAATTTTCAAAGAAATCATGAGAAGAAACAAGAACTCTTGCAATTGGTAGTTGTCGTCCTGTTCGCGGGGATTGCTTTGGTCCCAATAAATTTTAGTCCCTTCAAACCAGTGAAATAACGAATGAAGATTGTGTCATAGTGATCTACGACGTAATTCTTTTCTTTCTAAAGAGCAATCGAATTTTGGAAGATATGGAGAAACCTGAGTTGGAAATTTGTAGTCTCAGTTTAGGAACATGATTTACATTTGAGAAAATGATTGATCGCGGACAATCTGGTCACGACTGAACAATCCAGTTGGTACATGTCCGATTGTTTGGTCACATGACCCAGTCCGACAGTGTAACTCACCATGTCCGGTTCATTGGCTTTCAAAAGACCAAACAAGTCTTGGGTGGATACTGTCCTGTCAACACAGGACTGTCGTACCAACTTCCATCTAAACTTTGCCCGGAGTCACCAGGGTGACTTGATCTTCTTCAATCCATTCTTTGCCCACTCTCTCCCACTTCAAACTTTGTTGTTATTCTTTAGCACATCCACCTTAATCCTCAAAAATTGGCACTCAGCAACGAACGACTTCCTATTGCATCGATTGGTCCCTCCATGTTACGCCAACACTTCCTCCTTCACTACTGCAATGGTCCTTTTGTACCAAGCCCCTTGCTTGGTTTCTCCAAAGTTGGTCCTTTGTAGCCAAGTACTACTAATCCTTCATCCCATTTTGTTGTCTTAAGTCACTTGTCATCTTTCATCAACAATATAGCCACATTGTATTTTTCTTTTTATCTTCTATATCACTTTATCTTTTTCATTACTATATGTTTTTATATTCTATGGAATATGGCAGACTGAAGTAAAGCAATAGCAAGGCAAGTCTTGTAGCGAACGCTTTTGCTATTATACCAATAAAAAATGTAATACAAAATAGAACAATAAATCAACTTCTCTGCACATGAAGATGACTGCGTTGTCCCATGAGGCCATAGTGAGATGCGCACCACTGTCGACTAGCCTTTGTTAGGGCCTTAGGGGGGCTTTTTTTTTTGGATGATTGGACATATTGTGAATAATTGCTTATAGGGATGAATCAAGTATTATATATTATTATAAACTTTATAAATAACTGAAAATAAGTGATTTAAACAATATTGATGTATAAAGTTTTTGAAAAATCATAGTTTGAAAACCATGGTACTCGATTGATTATAGTTGCTTCGCCCTAAATTGTTGTCCATTACGATTTACGACACCACTGTGTCAGATGAACTGTACATGTTGAGAACTTGAGATGCAGTATATCCATGGAAAAATAAGTAGAACCATTTTGTTGAGTTATATGCTGCACATAGACTGCGCGCTCTATTGAACAATGCTGCATCAATATTAGGTATGGTAAAAATGCAAGTTATGTGGCGAAAATCACCATTTTACAGTAAGGGCTTCTGTTGACAGCATTGGATCTTCAGTGACGGTGTGCAATGATCGATGGCAGGAGATTCTTTTTCCTGTTGCTACCTTATCGGTTAATTGCTACACTTGATATCATAATCAAATCTAAAATATACTAATATTTTAGTAGTAAAAAAGGAAGTCCTGAAACTGTGAGACCATGTCATCAAAATGTTTGTCCAACTGCTCGAAACCAATGTCAAACAACATATATGCTAATTATAGAACTACATTTGTCCAAGTTTTCCCTATATGCTGGCTTCTAACATAACATGCATAACCCGGCCGTTTGGTGCTGGTTTGACTGGATTTGTACATGCATGGGAGATTTAATAGTGAGCTGATTGAATATTTTCTATATACGGCACAATGGCGGACTGTGGAATTTTATCCTAGACAATTACCTGCCCTGTATGCACTGGAGTTTTTCTCATTATTTATATAACTTTTAGGTTGATAATTGGACCTGCAAAAGTATATTTTTTAAGACAATGAAAGCTTTATTAAACTCAATCAGTTACATCAAGGTGATATATCTGCACTGAGATCACTCCTGGTCTTTGTATAATTAGGAGGCACACAGTCACACATACCCACACCCAAAAGAAAAGGAGAACATGGGATCATAATGGTCGTTAATCCATAGACTAGATCGTCATCCATTCCTCTGGATAAGAAAAGACTCCTTGACCACCTACTCCAAGTGTAAACATGCTGCAGTAACCAAATCCCATGACCCTGAATTCTGTAAGAAAACCCGACATGGAGCCAGTGGATAATTAAGTACTCCCTCCGTCCTAAAATATAGCTACCTGTAGAGTTTGTTGTCCCAAATATAACTATCTAGGAAATCTAAAAGATAAATTTTGACACAAAACTTTCCATCCTATCCCTAGTGGTCCACATGCTCCAAGAGTGCGCCCAGCACCCCACTGATTATAATGAGAGGCATTTTTGACCTTGCACCTCAATCCTTAATCCCTCTAAAGAACTCCTAGGTAGCTATATTTTGGGACAAAGGGAGTATGTAACATGCAAAGGCGAAGAGATAATTTCTTTTTGTCAAAAAACCATATCATTTTTGTATAACCAAAGTGACCAACAAGTAGTTGCCGCTCCTAATAGGACATGTGGTTTCAAATCATTTTTAATCTCCCAAAGCCATCTACCAAACATGTGTAATAAATCACTATGTGCCAAAGCAAGAAAATGAGACTACACAAAGAACTCCCCATTTGGGTTAAGTTCCATCCAAAGTCATTTTGTTCCTAAGTAAGTATAATACTAGCAATGCGTGGCCATGAATCCCTTCACCATGAAAAAGTTGTATGATTGGTTTGAAAGACTTGGGCAATAGTATCACGTTTATGCTAACAATATTATAGAAGCACAGATACTGATCACCCAAGGGTTGCATTAACTAACCATTTGTCTTCTCAAAACCTAATCTAGGAGTCATCCTTAATTATGAAGGATCCAAAAGGGAGAAAATCCTTTTCGACCTTCATTAGACTAGCCCAAAAATGTGAGTCCCATTCTACCACTAAGCCTGTGAGAGGGGTTGAGACCACTAAGCCTGTGAGAGGGGTTGAGAACCTACTATTTGTTGCTAATCAATTGTTGCCAAACACCATCTGTAGTGAGCAATTGGAACAACCACTTGCTAAGCAAAGCTATATTCTTAATGTTCAAATCATAAATTCCCTATCCCCCTTGATCTTTGGGGTGGCATATAATATTCCATTTGGCTAGACGATACTTTTTCTTTTGGTCATCACTCTGCCAATAGAACCTAGAGCAAAAAGAGTCAAGTTTTAAAAGTAACCCTCTTGGAATTGCGAAGAAGTACATCATATACATTGGGAGGCTGCTAAGCATTGAATTAATCATGTAAGGCATCCTCCCATGGAAAGAAGTTTTCCTTTCCAACTACTGAGTCTCTTCTCAAACCATTCCAACACCTCTTTCAGGTCGACATTTCTTAATTTACTACAGCATATAGAAATACCCATATACCGAATTGGAAATTCACCCAAGGAGCAATAAAAAGGCCTGCGTATTGTTCCTCATACGCTTGGGCTTCGCCAAAGCAATATAAATCGCTCATATGAAAATTAATCATTAGACCTAGTAGTTGCTCAAAAGCATAATGTAGTAGCCTTAAGTTACTAACTTTCTCGAGATCATGTTCCATAAAGAGGACCAAAACTCCTTTACCCTCTTTGAAGCTTCCTTGCATGGCTCGTCGTCATCCGACGCAAGGCATGCAAAACAGGATTCTCTCGATGGAGATGACAAAGGCGGTGCGAGAGTGAGACGGCAACATTGGTGGATGCCGGATCGCCCCTCTAGTTGCCCCCTCCGTCATTCTTCCCCCCCTGGAAACTCAGTATTTCTGATGTTACATACAATTCCTTTTTGCTATACATATAGATTTTGTTTGATTATCTCCCCATGAATCACCATTGAGATCTAACTCTTGGTAATTAACACATGGCGAGCGTCAATACTCCCAAACTCCCAATGAGCATATTATCATTAAAAAAGCTAACTTGCACCTAGATGATTACAAATAACAATACATGGTTCCAGCAAGGATTACCAAATGACAATAAAACGTTAATATGGTCCAGTAACTAGCACATACAACCATATACGACACATATGCTAAATGCAGTATCCATAGATGGCACGATTATGTCTTACTCACAGCTTGATATGGATTAGAGGTCTATGGTAAAAACGTAACCAAAGGATACAAAATGTTGTAGAAAATTATCATGATGGTGTGTTTTCACCCAGCTCATATCCTTTAAACTTTGAGGGATGCTACCTATTCCAGCTATGTTGGAAGTGTTGGTGGGCTACCACTCTGATCGTTTACCTATCCATAGCCCTTTGGGACAGATTGTGATTATAGCCGACTTATAGATTATGTAGTTATCTAAAGAATATGTTGGTTGGAAAAAAAATTTGATCGTTTGGTGATCCCGGTTATTGTTATGGCTATTTTTGCAAACTGCATGTGTAAAGACCAGAATACCCCTGCAGATATTTATTTTCCTATGTCACAGCTCACATCCTGCCATTGGAAGTAGGTATTTAATGCGTAAACTAATAAAACGTAGGATATGCACCTTCCCTTCTCCAACCTTAACAAATAAAGGGTGGGCGTGGATAGTAGGAGGTGTTCATTGAGTGTTGCCAACATTGGAGAGAAGAAACATACCAAAGAGCGACCATGGGGTTCAAAAGGTGAGTAGCCAAACTGATCTATCCCTACTCCCTTGCTATCCTCTTCTTCTTATTTTACTCTTGTTCGTGTTAATTGTCAAATTGAATGAAGATTTGTTGATTTATATAGTGGTTGGTAAATTTTTGGTTCCATTGTTTGGGCATGATCTAAAATCTTCTTCTTAGTGTGGTCATCTTGTTCTCTGGTCTATGTCGTGGTCACCATCTAGCTGCTACAGGCATGAACCCTTCATTTGCTCTACCACAATCTCTTGTTCCCCTCCTCTGTGGTAGGTCCATTCTGAGTTGGAGGGGGAGGAAGCACATGATGGAGAAGCTGAGGTTGGGGAGGAATGCAAGCGGTGCGAGGGGAAGGATGGAGGAGCTAAGGTTCGGAGGAATGTTGGCGGCGCCGGGTGTGAGGGCGGAGTAGGCTGGCTGTGACGCACGCATTAGGGTAGAGGAATAGGAGGCTGTTGGGTTTTATGGGCTGCATGAAGGTTGTTGGGCTAGAATAGTGGGCTGCCAGCTAGTACCTTTTCATTCATTTTCTCATGTCACATGCTTATAATATAAAATTGCATATATTAAAAATTGCTATTATTGGGTATCAAACCGGGGCATCGACTTGATTTGTCGAGGTTCATGTCTCTAATCTAGTGGTGAATCTAGTTGTTGGGCTTGGTTAGGGCTCCTGCTCCACATGTAGTCAGGTTGTTCCCTGCCAAATCAAAGAGCACGGATCTGACTGAAGCTCCAAGGAAGAAGGAATAATCGTTGGCAGGATTACAGGACAAAAAAGCCTAACTGAATATGGTGTTGTGTTGGCATTATACCTTTAGATATTTCTTTAAAATGCTTGTCATGTAGCATTATATATACTTTGCACTACATATCTTAACCTGTAGGTTCCATATCCATTGACCCCATTCCTCAACCCACCTTCCTAGTGACCTTTGTTCTTAGTAAAAGGCTTTAGTTTTTTCTGCTTTTTTCTTCACTGGTTTGTACTCCTGAGTACTAACTGTACTTTGTTTGATTGATCTTCTTGTGATGAAAGGTCTGTCAAGCCACCAACTTCCATGCCTATGTCAGTGGAGGTGCATAAGGTGACAGCAGAAGATGCAATGAAGTACATTATTACCATCAAGAACAAATTTCGGAACCGTCCCGATAAGTATTATGGATTCATCTACATCATGAGAGATTTCTCCAAGGGCAGGTTAGTAATAAGCATGAACATATGGCGACTTCTTGCAAAATCATGACAGGTTAGATTAGAGTAAGAAATTCTCGTGTGTTACTAGTTGTTTATGGATAACCAAGTAAATCTTGTTGATTTTTTGGATATGTAGGATTGACACTCATACTACTGTTGACCGTGTGAGAATCCATTTTGATGGCTATCCTGATCTACTCCTTGGGTTCAATAAGTTCTTGCCAAGAGGCATAATAGCAATTTGATGAAGGATAAGAATTTCATCTGAAGATATTTCCTCATTTACAAGTCGAGCTTGGCAACAACAAATTAATATTTGATAACTTTCCAAATTGGTTTATGTGAGTCATCTATTTTAATTGAACCGGTTTGAAAAATGCTCTTGTAATTGAATCATTTAACAATGCTACATTTGTGCTTTTAGCACTTGTCTTAAGTACCTAAGTGCTAACTATATCTGGGAGTGATGTCATTCTTATTTTATCTGTAATTTAGTCCTTGTTTGGGGAGCTGGAGTTTTTAAGAGGCAGTTGGTGAGTATTTGACTGGGGAAAAAAATGGACCAGCTTCTGGCTACTGGTTCAGTTTTTTGGATTCAATAACTACAGAGTCTTAGAATCTAAGTGAGAATTTAGACCATTTGGGAGAGCGAGAGACCATTTGGGAGAGCGAGAGATTCTAGGAGTATCTACAGCAACCATAAACTCCAAACAGGGCCTTACTCGCATATCTATATATGCACTATGTTTGCATTTGATACTTGCATAGCCTATTTGTTCAATATTGGAGTTATCGTTGTTGATCATGTTTCTACCATACCAGTGTAGTAAGTTACTCGAGTATTCTCCCTAACTGTTTTTTCTGCTTTCTAGCAGTTTTCAATTGGTTCTAGTTGCTTTGCCCTAATGTGTTGTCCATTGCAATACCACTGTTTTGGATTACTTATGTTGTGATATAGTAGAACCATGGAAAATGGGTAGAACCATATTTTTTGGTGTATGCTACAGACAAGCTGCCATCATTTGACCAGTATTGCATCGATAGGGTAGTAGCTGCTACAGACTATGGCCGTGTAAGAAAAAGGTGCAGTTTTTGCATAGCACTGTTTCACAGTACAACTCTGACAATGGCTTTTGATGACATGCGCGTCGTCAATAGGAGTGTGCAAATGAGCGATGACAGGAGCTTTTTAATATTTACTCCCTCCGTCCTAGAATATAGCAACCTAAAACCGAATAGGACATATCCTAGTACAACGAATCTGGACCCCCGGATGAGACATATCCCAGTACAACGAATCTGGACTCCCAGATTCATTGTACTAGGATATGTCCCATCCGATTCTAGGTTGTTATATTCTGGGACGGATGGAGTATAAGATAGACTGCAATATACCAATAATTTAGAACAAAAAAGGAAAGTGATAAACCTGTTAATATTGTCACCAACACTCTCGTTGGGCTGCTTAAACCAGCGTCAAATACCAAATATGCCAACCGCCGTGTGTCTGAACTATATGGAATTTGGCAAGACATGGTTAACCCATCTGATGTTGTTTTAATGGATTTACATTGATGGCATAGTCTCCATGGTAGACACACCATTACCCGCTCTTGAAATCAATACCCACGTTACCCGCTATTGAAAGCCAATTAAAGCTGACGAAGCTATGCTGGAGTTACCAGTTTATAGATAAATGTGACAAGAGCAACACCAGCCAAAACATAGCTGATGTTGCAAATAAAGATATTGACTTTTGATAGAAGGCAAACTTAGTGCATCATGCTAATCCCGTCTGACGACGACAACCAGGTCTTTAAGTATCTTCCCAACATCTCCACCTTTGCAAAATAATCCGGTCGAAGCAGAATGCTCCAAGACTGCAAAAGGTTCAACAATTTAGATAGCGCTGAGTTCAAAACAGGTAGAAATTGTCATCACTAACATTTTTTCCTTATTATACGAAAACTTCATGTACTTGGGCCGATACCAAATTGAGCAGGTGGGCTGGCCAGGCCCAAGCTACGGGCATTGAGGAGAGCAATCTAGACTAGGAATTGGAAGAACTAGATTGGGGATTCAGAGAAAATATAGAAGTGGGGTTCAGGGGAGAACATGAGGAGGGAGAAGAGGCCGCAGCCATTCAAATATTCGATGATTTGTATCGGTTGGTGCTGGTCCTTTTGTAGCTTGTCTTCTGCTCGTAGCTTGGGCCTAGCTAGCCCACCCGCCCCTCCCCCCCCCTCCCCAAAAAAAAAAATTGGCCTGTTCACAAGGCGATGCCGCTGTCTCTTCACCAGGTGGTTACCCCTAGGGTCCCATGGCACTTGTAACTCTCTCCCAGCTACTTTAATATTGCACCATTCAACTCTTGAACCCATGTGTTCTTGAAAATGAATTTTGCCATGGAAGAGAACTGATTGCATAAGTCGGATCTCACAAATAGTTCATTCAAGTTTGTTCTTGCCAATAACTTACGTGCCTGCTATGGTTGATCAGTGTACAAGTGCCTGCTAGCAGGGGGTTCAAACTGACCTACTATTTATGCCTTGTTCAAAAAGATTATTCCCTGTCCCTGAAATCTGAATCACCATTTCTTGATCTCCTAGTACCACATTTGCATGATCTGGAATTGACGGAGAATCTGACCTAGCAGCTCCCAAATATCAACCATGGAATTACTAGCAAGATCTGTTGGAAAAATAAGCACATGTAGATTTAATTTATTCCATAAATAAATCATAACATTAACTGCAGAAACTAGCAAAAATATCTCATATAATCTAGACATGTATACAATAGAACAATACATGAATAGATCGAACAAGTAAAACGATGAATACATATCGACGATTCTGTTCAGAAGGAGGGCTCGGAATAGTAGCACGCACTGTACGTACAACACACGGTATAGGATGGTAACGACGACGCACAGCGCCTGAATGTAGAGGAAGACGAGCCATGGTGGACAAACAACGAGTAGTCGCCCAGGATCTCACCCTCTCCGGTGCAGGACCTCACGAGGACAGCAGTTCCAGAGACCTGTTTTTCTGATCGCCGGTGCACAGCGATGAGCGAGATGGACTAGACAACGTGTGGCACAAATTGCAAAAGGAAACCGTGTCTATGCAAGCATGAGAAGCCAATTTTGGCGGACCATTTACATGCATGTCACGTGTGCGCGTCCCTAGGCCCCAGCCTGAGCCCGGCTTGATGAGGCGAGGTAAGCAAGCGTGCGACTGTGTTTCTCTAGTTCTCTCCACCACACATTGCTCAAGTGGCTAGGAGAGCACTCATCCTTTTAAGGAGGTCTCCCTCTCCTAGAATAAGCAAGGTGGTACTAAAATTCACATACATGCCTCCCATGAGATGAGATTTTGAAATTTTCAGAGGAATTATTCTCCTATTAGGCCCTAGGCCCACTAACAATTCCAACATTCCCCCACCAAATCTCAAAGTCAAATAGAGATTTGTCTTTTTTCCAATGTACTATTTTTATACCAGTGTTTTGATGGAGACCAGTTAAGATTGAACATCCATCTAAATCTCCAAGCTACACTTACTCACAACTTGAACAATGAACTAAACCTTGAATTGCAAGTTTTGTGCGAGCAAGTTTTACTCAGAAACATAACTGATACTAGGCCACCAATAGGCTACCCCTCAGTTGGAGCGTATAAGTCATACTCCTTGGTCTTTTCATGAGCTTTCTAGGAGATTCACCCAAAATTTCCATAGACTGCAACTAACAATCGGGCTCATTTAGGCATGTTCTTTCACGAATACTCTGCAGGACAGCATCTTCGTTATGTAAAGCCAACAGAACACATTAATGCATAGCCAACCTGCCTTGCAGCTTGTGAGAGTACATGCATCTTCACTTAGATAGGGTTAAATGTACTCTCCTCCAGTTAACTAATGGCTTGTTCTTCCTAGGTCCTATTTTACGAGATCTCCGATCATATAGGTCGGGTTACCACCATAGTATAACTCACATGGGTCTCATATCCACCTCCTTCGATGCATTGTCTATCACATTCTGTGATAGTCCCTTAGTAAAGAGATCTGTCAGGTTTCTAGATGTTTGAATGTAATCCAATATTATAACTCTAGAGTTCCTCAATTTCCTGACAGGTTTCAATCGTCTCTTCACATGTCTAGACGATTTTATGTTATCCTTATAACTGTTCACTTTAGTAATGACAGTTTGATTGTCACAATTCATAAGGATGGCCAGCACAAGCTTCTCAACCATAGGTAGATCCATTAATAGATCACACAAGCATTCTGCCTCAACAATAGCAGTGTCTAATGTTGTCAGCTTAGCTTCCATGGTTGAGCTCGTCAAGATATCTGTTTGCAAGACCTCCATGAAACAGCAGCAACACCTAGTGTTAAAACATATCCACTAGTGGCTTTGATCTAATTGACATCAGAGATCCAGTTGGAATCACTATAACTCTCTAGTACCGATGGTTACCTAGCATAATGAAGTCCAATATTCATAGTACCTTTCAAATAGCACATAACTCGCTCAAGCGCACACCAATGATCATCTCCCTGGTTAGAAGTAAATCGGCTTAATTTGCTCACAGCAAAGGAGATATCAGGTCTAGTCGGGCTAGCTAGGTACATAAGTAAGCCAATTATCTGGGAGTATTCTAACTGATTCCTAGCTATTCTCTTGTTGTTGCGAAGCAACGAGCTAGGATCATAAGGTGTTGGAGAAGACTTGCTATAAATATAACCAAAATGGTTTAAAACCTTTTCCACATTAATGGGACTGCATAAGTGTAATCACATTCTCACCTTTTATTAGTTTGATGTTCAAGATAACATCAGCTACTCCCAAATCCTTCATATTGAAATTCTGGGACAGGAATGATTTGACCTCATTTATCACATCAATATTTATCCCAAAAATCAGTATGTCATTGACATATAAGCACAGAATAACTCTCTCACCCCCACCATAGCAATAGTATACACATTTATCTGGCTCATTGACTGTAAAGCCTATAGATGTTAGTATTCTATCAAATTTCTCATGCCACTGCTTAGAAAATTGTTTCAGACCATACAAAGATTTTAATAATTTTAGCACCTTACCTTCTTGACCTTTTACTACAAACCCATCAAGCTGTTCTATGTAAATTTCCTCATCTAGCTCTCCATTAAGAAAAGCTGCCTTACTGTCCATATGATGAATGAGATGACCATGTGAGGCAGCCAAAGAGAGTAGTACTCGAAATTGTGGTTAGTCTAGCAACTGATAAGTAAGTGTCAAAGAAATTTTCACCTTCTTTCTGAGTATAGCCTTTAGCTATAAACCGAGCATTGTACTATTCAACAATACCATCAAGTCTAAGCTTTTTCTTGAATACCCACTTACACCCCCATAGGTTTGCACCCCTAAGGTCCTCTGTCATCTCTCAAGTTCCGTTAGCGATAATGAAATCCATTTCACTATGGGCAGCCTCCTTCCAGTAGTCTGCATCAGGAGATGCATAAGCTTCTCAAATAGACTTAGGAGTGTCATCCACGAGGTACACAGTGAAATCATCACCAAAGGACTTAACTATCCTTTATCTCTTGCTCCTCCTAGGAGCTTCACTATCATCCTCCTCAGTGACAGATTTATATAGGTGTTCAGATTGTTCAGGTGGTGTGATTGAGCTGGGAATTATTTCAGAAGGTTGAGTACAAGTGTTATGTATATCCTTCATTGGAAAAATGCTCTCAAAGAATATAGCATCACGAGACTCCATAATTGTACCAACATGTATGTCAGGTACCTCAGATTTAACTATTAAAAATCTATAGGCAATGTTATGGTGAGCATATCCCAACAAGAACAATGCACAATCTTAGGCCCAAGCTTGCGCTTCTTCGTTATTAGTACATTGACTTTCGCCAAGCATCCCCATGTGCGCAAATAAGAGAATGATGGTTTTCTCCCAATCCATACCTCGTATTGAGTTTTGTCCTTATTTCTCTTAGGAACTCTATTCAATACATGATTCGACGTTAATAAGGCCTCCCCCCAGCATGCCTTGGGTAATCCCATAGTATCTAACATGGTATTCACCAAGTCAGTGAGCGTGCGGTTTTCCGTTCGGCAATCCCATTAAATTCGGGAGAATAGGGAGACGTCCTCTCATGTATAATTTCATATTCCTCACAGACTAAGTCAAATTCATTTGAGAAAAACTCTCCATCACGATCTGCTCTAAATCTTTTTATCTTTCTGTCAAGTTGGTTTTCAACTTCTGCCTTATAAATCTTAAAATAGTCTAGAGCTTTATTTTTCGTTTTCAATAAGTACATATAGCAGAATTTAGTAGCATCATCAATCAAAGTCATGAAATAACGTTTTCCACCCTTCGTCAACACCCCATTCATTTCACAAAGATCTGAATGTAGGAGTTCTAGTAGTGCTAAGTTTCTCTCCTCGACAGGCTTGTGAGACTTACGAGGTTACTTTGATTGCACACAACTATGACACTTAGAACCTTTGACAATACAAAACTTGAAATTAAATTCATACTAGATAGCCGAGACATCAAACCAAAATTAATATGACATAAACATGAGTGCCAAACATTGGCCTCATCATCCACACTATCACAAATATGGTTCACCGATGTATTACAGAAATCAGAAAGAAAAAAATGGAACAAGCCTCCGCACTCATAGCCTTTACCAATAAAATATCCATGTTTACACACGACTACTTTATTAGACTCAAACACCAACTTAAACCTATCACTGCACTAACGGGCGCCACTAATGAGATTCTTGTTGATAGTAGGGACATGCTGCACGTTCCTCAGCTGCATGATCTTTTCCGAAGTAAATTTCAGATCTACCGTGACAACACCATGAATAATATCATGCGATCCATTCCCCATTAGGACAGAGGAATCCTGAGTGACCTGATAAGAAGAAAACAATGAGATGTTAGCACAAACATGTATATTGGCCCCTGTATCAACCCACCAATTAGAAGACTGAGTAACTGAAAGAACAGTAGGTAAATTACCATACCTGGTCCCATCTTTAGTGTTGCCAATGGTCACGTTGACAAACTTAGAAGTCTATCCTGCATGTGCCTTCATTTCCTTGCGTTGTGGACACTTCTTGGCCAAGTGACTAGGCAAGCCACACACGTAGCAAGTTCTCTCCTCTGTTATTGTTGTTGTTCTTCTTCTTGAAGTTGGTGGTCTGATGGGTTTTGACAAATTTTCCTTTGTTCTTATTCGATGGCTTTTGCATCACATTGGAGCTAGACTGCCCACCATCGCTTTTAGATGTAGCATCCTTTTCCCGAGCTTTCTCCTCAACATCAAGAGAAGCAATGAGACCTTCGACGGAGTACTCCTGTCGTTTGTGTTTGAGCACAGTACTGAAACTCCTCCATGAAGAAGATAGTTTCGCAATAATGCACACAGGCACAAACTTGTCGGGTAAGGTACACTTCAGGAGTTCGAGTTCCTAAGAGATGGTCTATATGTCGTGAGCCTGATCGACCAAAGAACGATTGTTAACCATCATGTAATCGTGGAACTGTTCCATGACATACTGATCATTGTTAGAATCAGTAGCACCGAATTTAGTATTCAGTGCATCCCACAACTCCTTAGCGTCTGTTATGTGCATATACACCTCGACCAGACGATAACCAAGAATGCTAATAATGCATCCCATAAAGAGAGTAGTGGCTTCCTCAAATTCCTTCTGCTTTTCAGTAGTAAGAACTCCTTCAGGTCCGATAGTACTAACCCATAAAACTTTCATAGCCGTCAGGCACAGAGTGACCTTAATCTGCCATCTCTTGAAGTGCACACCGGTGAATTTATTCAGCCTCAGTGCATCGGCAAATCCAGCCATAGTAAAATCACAGTGCCTACAATAAGGTTTTTCGATTGTTAGAAAAATAAGCACATGTAGATTTAATTTATTCCATAAATAAATCATGACATTAACCGCATAAGCTAGCAGTAGGGATGAAAATGGAGCGAATAGTTTCCGTCCGATCCGGAGAAAAACAAATACGGATACAGTTCGGATCGGATAATTTTCGGATAATCCGGATACGAATATGGATACGGATACGAATAATTTTTTTTGGATACGGATACAAATACGGTGTCGTAGTTTCCGACGGATACGAATACGGAGCCGGATATCCGAAGATTATTATATGTGGATATCCACGATACCCAAGCAGCAGCCCAGAAGTACCCCATCCCTAAAAAATCGCCCACTAACTGAACAGCCCAAAAGCCCAATACTGTAGCCGTTAGGTATTGGATGGAAGTAGGGCAGCAAAGCCAAACCAGATCGACGCTGCCCCGAACTCGGCCGCCGCCCGTCGCTGCCTCTCGGCCGCCCGTCGCCGCCGACCTCGGCCGCCGCCCGTCGCCGCCTCTCGAGCTCGGCCGCTCGTGACCTCGGCCGCCCGTCATCGCCGCCTCCCGAGCTCGGCCGCCCGACTCCGCTGCCTCCCGACCTCGGCCGCCCGACTAGGCCGCCCGTTGCCGCCGCCTCCCGAGCTCGGCCGCCCGACTCCGCCGCCTCCCGACCTCTGCCGCAAGACCTCGGCCGCCTCCTGACCTCCGCTACAAGACCTCAGCCGTCCGCCGCCTCCCGAGCTCGGCCGCCCGACGCCGCCCGACTCCGCTGCCTCCCAACCTCCGCCTCCCGAGCTTGGCCGCCCGACTCCGCCGCCTCCCGACCTCCGCCGCAAGACCACGGCCGCCTTCCGACCTCGGCAGCCTGTCGCCTCCGCCACCTCCCGAGCTCAGCCGCCCGACTCCGCCGCCTCGCGGCCGCCCGTCACCGCCTCGGCTGGGCAGGAGCATCGATAATTTGTTGATTTGTTCAAGTGGTTAATGTTGATTTGTTCAAGCCTCAGCCCTCAAGCGGTCAAGCTCTGGTACTTTGTTGATTTGTTCTTCTCTTGTAGCCTGTGTTTTGTGCATTCATGAGATGAGATCAATAAACTCATGTAAATGTTGGATGCACCTTTTATTTTGTGTCTAGATTTGTGATGGAGTCTGCAAGTAGCACAAGCGCAAATACAAGTACTGCTGCATCATCTCCAGTTCTGCAACTGCCACCACCTGTTGCTACACAGGGCACTTCTGTTGTTGCTGGTTCTTTGGCACCCAATGATGCAATTGATTTGACAACTAATGATGATAGTGAGATCTTATCTCCTGCTGGGAAGAGACCAAAGAAGTGCAGTTATGAAGTTTGGAAGCACTACACCAAGTTTAAGGTAAACAAGCAAGGACCTGATGATACTGTGATTGTAGAGGAGTATGCTAGATGCAACAAGTGCTCATATAAACGTCGGTGTGAGAGTAATTGTGGCACTTCTGTTTTCTGGAATCACTTGACGCACAAGCACCACATCAAGCAAGGTCAACAACTGCTACAGATGAAAAAGGGGGAAGATGGTAGTGAAGGAGCTATTGAGACTTACAGGTATGATGAGGCAGTTAGCTTGAGAAAATTTTACATGGCAATCATCATACATGAGTATCCCTTTAACATTGTTGAACATGAATTCTTTGTGGATTTTATCAAATCTTTACGTCCTACTTTTCCAATTAAGAGTCGCATAACCGTGAGAAAGGACATTCTAAATATATATGAAGAGGAAAAGAAGAAATTGTGGCAGCATTTGCTTACACTCTCATGCCGTTTTAGTACAACTATGGACGTGTGGACATCTAATCAAAATAAAAGTTATATGTGCATCACAGTTCATTGGATAGATGACACTTGGAACATGCAAAAGAGGATCATTAAGTTTATGCATGTAGAAGGACATCATTCGGGAACTAATCTGTGCAAAGAGTTTTATGACAGTGTGGTTGATTGGAATCTTGATAGAAGGCTTATTGCACTTACTTTGGACAATGCCTCAGCTAATGATAGTTGTGTTAAGGGTGTTATTTTAAAACTCAGTAAAATTTCTCCTTTAATCTGTGATGGTATCTTCTTTCATGTGAGATGTTTCAATCATATCTTGAACCTTGTTGCCCAAGATGGTTTGAAACAAATTGCACGAGCAGTATCAAATATAAGAAATACTATTTCAATTCTGAAGAACTTACCATTGCAGTTTGAGGCATTTCAGAAGTGTGCCTTAGAAGTTAATTTGGATAATACAAAGGGTCTTTCCTTGGATACTCCTACAAGATGGAACTCCACATTTTTCATGTTGAGGAGTGCTATTTACTACAGAAATGCTTTCAGTAGGCTTTTCCTTTGGCATGGTACAAAGTATGCAAAGTGTGCTCCAAATAAAGAAGATTGGTCTATGGCAATAGCATTATGCAAGTGCTTGAAGCCATTTCATGAGGCAACTGAACTCTTCTCAGGTATTACATATCCAACAGCCAATCATTTTTTTGGGTAAGTTTTGTTGCATTAAGCTTGCAATTGCTGATTAGTGTAAGAGTAGAGATCTAACAATAAAGACTATGGCACACTCAATGCAAACTAAATATGATAAGTACTGGGAGAAGTCGAATATGGCTCTTGCTATTACATGCTTTCTTGATCCACGTTACAAGATAAGTTTAGTAGAGTATTATGCTCTTCAGATTGATGGTACAAAAGCTGTAGAAAAAATTGGCAAGTTCAAGAGTGTTGTTAAAAAATTGTTCGGTGTTTATGTTAGCATATCTGCAACATCAAACAAGAAAGGTGCTAAAGTGCATGTGCCTCAATCTGAAGTGCAACTTGAGCCTGTTGATAGGACTGATGAGTTTGATGACATCTTTGATGACAATACCCGTGATCATAATCAACATCTTCAAAGATATTTGCTTGAGCGAAGCCAACCAGTTCATAGTGACAAAAGTGAGTTAGAAATTTACATGGAACAACCATTGTTACAATAGACTTCTAAAGATACATTTGATATTTTGTCTTAGTAGAAGCTCAAAGAAACAGATTTTCCTATCCTCTCCAAACTTGCTCGTGATTTGTTATGCATACAAGTGTCAACTGTTGCTTCTGAGTCAGCATTTAGTGCTAGTGGCCGTGTTCTTGATCCATTTCGCATCCGTCTAGATCCTGAGGTTGTCCAAGCTTTAGTATGCACCAAAGATTGGAATTTATCAGCTAAGAATGGTACACTTTGTGCTTATGTTCATTTCTTATTTCTCATGTATATATGTGTAGTTGATTTGAAATCTATGATCCATCTGGCATCATTCTTAGGTTACAAGAATCGGGCTATTACCAATGAGTTGGACATTGAAAGCTTCGAGAGATATTTGGCCAACTTACTAATAATTGTGAGCTATTTTCTTATTTTACCTATATGGATGTTTGTTTTAATATGACAATAATACTATTGAATTCCTGCCAGGAAAAGGAGGAGAATGATGATGATATTGATTAGGAAGATGTTTTGGTGGAAGAAATGGATGAATGATGATGTTGTAGCCTTTAGGCATCGGACTACAATTCTACAAGTTTACTTAAAGTTGCTTTTGTGCTATCACTCTATCAGTATATGTAGAACTTATCTGTGTTACCTGTTGAACTTGATTGTGTTGTGTGTTATACTTATCTACGCGTTACCATTGAACTCAATGTACTATGTTTAATTTGTGATCTCCTAAAATGATAAATATTTATAATAAATTAGATAAATATATGTGTTCTATTTGTCTTTACGAACAGTTTAAGTGGTTTCTTGTTCCGAGAAATATTTGTTTTCGTATTCGTGTCCGATCCTATTCGAACCGTATTTGTATTCGAAATAATTCATCTTTGTTTCCGTATCCGAGTTATTCGTATCCGTTTCCGTATCCGACTAAAAATATGAAAATAAATACGGTACGAGCATTATCCGTCCGTATCTGCTCCGTTTTCATCCCTAGCTAGCAGAAACATCTCATACAATCTAGACATGTATACAATGGATCAATACATGAATAAATCAAACACGTAAAACGTGATGAATACGTACCGACTATTTTGTTCAGGAGGAAGGCTTAGAGTAGTAGCATGCACTGTACGTACGACGCGTAGTATAGGATGGTGACAATGACGCACAGCGCCC
This sequence comes from Oryza meyeriana var. granulata, assembly GCA_003991445.1. Classification (NCBI taxonomy): domain Eukaryota; kingdom Viridiplantae; phylum Streptophyta; class Magnoliopsida; order Poales; family Poaceae; genus Oryza; species Oryza meyeriana. The sequence continues at coordinate 78,070 of RYFJ01001587.1, forward strand.
GAACGTAGAGGAAGACGAGCCGTGGTGGACAAACAACGAGCAGTCACGTAGAGCGCTTCCGAAAAACCTTATTCGCCCTCTCCCGATGCAGGACTTCACGAGGACGATGGTTTTGGAGACCTGCTTTCTCGATCGCCAGTGCACACCGACAAGCGAGACGAATTAGATGACGTGTGGCGGTGTAGTACAGAGAAGAGGCAAAACCCTAGATTGCTTTCGCGTGTGTTGCATGAAGGTGGCGGTTCGGTATTTATATGACGTGTGATCAGGACGTCTTCCATAACCCGTAACTGAACCGGATAAGTCACGCGTAAACTGCCCATAACTCCACACCAATCCAATGCACTGAATAAACCGGTGAGTTCCAAAGCAAACACCGAAATATCCGTTGGATGCAGCAAAACCAAAATTGCAGAAGGAAGCCGCGTATGTGGAAGCATGAGAAGCCAATTTTGACAAACCATTCACGCGCATGTTGCGTGCGCGCGTCCCCAGCCCCGGCGAGATGAGACGAGGCGAGCGAGTGCGCTCATGTTTCTCTAGTTCTATCCACCACACATTGCTCAAGTGGCTAGGAGAGCACTCACCTTTTTAAGGAAGTCTCCCTCTCCTAGAATAAGCAAGGTGGTGCTAAAGTTTACATGTATGTCTCCTATGAGATGGGCTTTTGAGATTTTCCTTGGAATTATTCTCATATTAGACCCTAGGCCCACTAACAATTCCAAGAAGATTAACCCTCAGTTCAGCAAGACCTAAGATGTGCATGTACTGGTCAACATTGCCAAAAGAGGTTGAGAAAAGCTTGTAGAGATTAGCCATTGTTAGTACCTCATTTTCCCTTGCTTCAACCAAATCCATTCCACTTAGTTTGACAATTGCATATGCATTGGTCAGGGGGTGCACAATTCCATTCCAAGGGAGTGGTGGCCATAGCAATATTAGCTCTGCATGGATCAGTCCTCCCAGCAAATTGGCACAATAGACCAAAACTTTATGAACCTTAAGACCTCTGTTAACCCAGCTGAACATATACCCAGCCATTTTACATATATTAGCCATGATTCCAGCATCAAGAAGTGGGGCTTGTCATTGTCATCAAATGATAACCTAGTGGCTGACGGCTGCAAATGCAGAAAGGAACTCACGATAACCCAAAAAATGGTAGCCAATAGCAAATGCTCCATCCCTCAGCCAGGTTTTGCAACAAGTTCTCAATAGAAATAAGCGTCCTGCTCATTAACTTGGAGATTTCAGAAGACTCATTAAATGGTTGTAGTGCTTCAACTTCAGCCTTAGCTGCAGCAACAAAATTCCTTGAAATATACCATTGCCTTGGTGTTTGTGGCCCCTGTTGCCGGACCTCCAACTTAACCAATTCACTGCAATTAAGCAAGGACTCTAGAATAGATTGCAACTCAACTTGATAGCTCATTGTCGGTGTGCTAAATATAGGATATCCCACAGGTATACACATACCTCGGCGGAGTATAACATACCAATTTCTATTGAGAATAAACCCCATACATATGGATAGTGTCCAAAGTAGATAAGGAAGAAATTACTGATAAGGAAAGAAATACAGAGTCCTACTCAGGCTCTACCAGAACTGCTCGGATTCGTATCCTAATATATCTCTCTAGTTCTACTTGAACAAGGGGGCATCCGAGGGTATAGATACAAGACCCCCATGGGGGAGGGACAAACCAACAGAAGCCAAGGAGAAATAACACAAGCCACCAGCCAATCTCATGGAGTCACCATTAGAGGAGCCTGACGACACCAAGTTGTCGACCACCATACTCAAGCTCTACACTGATATACTGGTGACTAGATTAGGCTTTCTTCTCCATACTTTGTACTCATAAGATTGATATAGTGGAAAACACCGGCCTCCCGGCCAAACTGGAGTAGGGCTATTACTCATCTTGAGAGCTAGAACAAGTATAAAAATCCATGTCTCCTTGTATCTTCAATTGCAACTTCATATCAGTCTTACTCTACATCCTCAAAATGCACCGTATATACATGGATACTACAGTCAGATACCAATCTATTGACAATTGGCATGCCAGGTAGGGGACGCTGACATTCAGAGAATTCGCGAAGAAATGACGACCAACAGACGGATTTTCCAATGAGGGATATTCTAACGACATCGGATTCAAAGATACAACCCGACTAGAGTATGTTCCCCTCTAGATCGGAACCATTAACGTCTTAATCTTCACCGGCTCCATCCAAGAGGATCGATATGGCTTCAAAATGTCGTCGCTGTGGAAAACAACGGTTCGACATCCTTGACACGAGGCCTCGGATCGAGGACCTGGGCCGACCACTCCTGAACTGACGTCCACTGCCAAAAATCCGACCAGATCAAACTGGTCGACTACGCAATTATGCCCGACTAAACCGTTGCCTACAACGATATGGGTCGGCATCAAAATAACAATCATCCTGATCTCCACAAGCATCATCCGATTACGACGGTCACCGTACATCCTACTATGACAAGTTGGACTCATTGAGTTTGAGGACTCTACAACCAACCAACCAAGATGTGAGGCCATCAACTAGACCCTTGACAGGAAACAAGGAGGAGAAAGTGACGAGAAAAACAATAGGTGTGCTACCTGCCGGACAAAGCCTACTATCTAGAAATGTTCGCAGACATGGATCTCCCACAAGCATGCGAACCAAGGTATTTAGTAGATTGTTTGTTTTGCAAATTAATCTACTAATTCGTAGATACATCCGACATGTATATACAAAGGTACGTAATATTTTGCATACATCCTTTCATATCCAAAATCTCCGACTAGAGGGAGTAATTTATTCTTCTAGATCAATAATTTATCATGTTTACCTAGAGCACATGTTTAAACAACATTTATTTTGCAAGCTTATATCATGTCAGGCCGATTACGGTCTAACCCCTAGGGGCATGCTCTATTTTACTTTGTGTATAAATTATGTTTGTTTATGGTAATTATAGTACCCAATATTTGATCTGAATCTGCTAGCTATATCCTGACAAAACTAGGAGATTTATAGAAACCACGCAAGTTCCTACTTGATGGATGTTTGTTATATTTTCTTCCTTCTAGATATTATATTTTCAGGAAATTATTCGAGCATTTGCTCGACACCAAGCATCTGAGTACTCCGTTACTCATTCATCATCCATCCAACTACTCCTGATAGGACATAGTTAAAACATGAATAAAAGGAGGCACTGCGCTTATAAACGGAGGGCCCGAGGTTCTACTCATGCCATCTACCATGATGATTCAAATAGAGACCTCGAACAGTGATCACACCTAGAGTGCCCTCGCAATGTTATTGGATGATATCTTGCAAAAGTTACCAGCTTGATCACCCAACATGTTTGTTGGTGTCCATGCCATCCATCTCGACTGGTTGAAACCGACTCATCGAACTATGGGTGAAGGAGGCGCTCTGATTGTAAATGATGTAAACTTCTTGTCATGATTAATATTTTGTGATGAATAATTGGCTTTACAAATGATTTATTTAATAGAAATAGGTTTGGAAATAACTTTGTATGTTAATGTGAGTCAAGTTGGGAAGAACTTGTGCTCGGATATGGTTTCTTTGTTTTTGCATGTGTAGGTGAGTCTTAAGGCCTCGGGAGTTTTGCCAGTGATGGATCGGGAGTCAACTTGGGAGAATTTGATATCCGGATGATCAGGAGATCACGCAAGATACTAAAGACTAGAGATCAATGCACGTGGAGGTGAAGATTCCATATGGTATACAAGAGGAATTGTGTGCGTATGGAAAGAAGTCTATTTTGGATAGGAGTCAAAGATTGAAAAGTTTGAGTCCTAGTAGGATTAGGAGTTGAGTCCTAGTAGGATTAGGAGTTCTACTCTTACTTTGTGTAGGAGGTTTTAGATATAAATAGATGAGGGTTGAGGCTTTAGGTGTATCAGGTTTAGAGAAGAGAAAAATTAGGGTTTTGTCTAGAGCCACGACTTGTGTACTAAAGTTGAGAGAGGAGTGTTGTAGTTGCACTTTATAAACACATCTTGATGCAATAAAGTTGATCTACTTTAAAGAGCATCTTCGGTTTGTGTTTTTCTGGGTCCCAATGGTTCAACCGACAAGGGCACGGCGCTCAGACTGACGGGAGAGCGACGGTCAGACTGACAGCAAGGCAGCGTACTTCCTCCAGGTTTGAGGGTTTCTTTTATTCCGTAAAAGATTTTAGTTTTTCGTGTTCCTATCATTCAACCCCCCCTCTGGTAGGCTTGGTTCTTGCGTTCTATCCTACAAGTGGTATCAGAACCATGATCTTAACCGATCTTGAGTTTTTGCCATGGCTGATAGATTTTCAACCAAGCCTCATGTTTTTTATGGAATTGATTTTCAATTTTGGAAACAAAAAATGTAATCATTTATTATGTCTCAAGGTTATGGTTTTTAGCACGAAGTTTCTAATCCTTATGATATTCCTGAGGCTATAACTACAGGAAACAAAGTTGAATTCGAAAACAATTGTAAAGCTATAAATATGATTTTAAGTGGTGTTTCTCGCTTAGATTTTGATCGGATGTCTTGTTTTGAAACTGTGTACGAAATGTGGAAGGCCCTATGTGGTTTTCATTAAGGTTTTTCTAACATCAAGAAAATATGTAAATATGTGTTTAAAAAAGACTATATGAAATTTGAGATGAAACCTGGCGAAGTTTTGGATGATTATTTTGCACGTTTCAATAAAGCCCTTAGCAACCTTCGTTCTGTAGATGATTCTTTTGAGACTACTTATACACAATTCTAAATTGCTAGACATCTTTTGAATGGTCTTAATATGTCTGTCTAGGAGATGAAGGTTACATTAATTATAGAATCTGTTAATATGAATACGTTAACCTTGGATTCTCTTTACACTAAATTAAAGACAAATGAGATGAACATTCTTTCTCGCAAGATTGATTCTAAATCCACTGCTTTGGTATCTTCTTCAAGTTCTTCTTAGGATGGTTCTTCGTCATTTTTTCTTACTGCTTTTAAAGCCACATCCCATGAATAACTCGAGCAAGTCTTTGAGAAGGACTTGGCGTTGCTTATTAACAAGTTTTCTTGAGCTTTGAATAATATTAAGAACAGAAAAAGAGTAGGCCCAATCTGGTGCTTTGAATGTGGAGAGCAAACCCACATTTGTTCCAAGTGTCCTAAGCTCAGGAGATCCAACAAGAAAGACAAGTAGGAGAAGAACAAGGACAACAGGCGCTCAACTTTTGAAAACAAAAGAAAGAACAACAAACGTAAACTAGTACACCAATTGTTAGAAGCTTTCAAGCAAGTTGAGGTGAGCGAAGAAGAATATGAAAGCGACGACGAAAGCATAGGCAAAGGTAAGTATTTTACAAGTTTAGCGCTCATTGCTCGTAGTGTGTCAAATTCTGATAAGGATGAATCTGACAACGATGATGACAAGGTAAATTTTACTTATGATCAATTAGAACATGTTGCTTTTGATCTCGCTGGTAAACTTTGATAAATGTACTAAAAAGCTTAAAAAATATGATCATACTGTTAAAATTCTAAATGCTGAAATTGCAAGATTAAAATCTCTAATTCCTGATGATGATGATGATTGTATATCTTATGAGGTGTTATATTCGGAAATTAGTACTTTAAGAAATGCCAATACTAACACTTCTCTAAGATTAGAAGCTGAAATTGAGAAAACTAAAATGCTTGAGTCATCTTTTACTCTTGGTTTTACTTTGCATTCTTGTGTTGTTGATGAGTTATTTTTGACAAAGAATCTTTTCAAAAAGTATAAAGTTGCTTTTGGTGCTAGTTATTTGCTCAATTTTTTATGTGCTAAAAAAATTAAACAACACAAGAATGTTTCAAGTTTTAAAATTTGCTCAAAGTGTTTTTTAAATGAGATGAAATTAAAAGATGCTCTTGGTCATGTTGAGTTTTTGTAAAACGACATGAAAACTCACAAAGTACTTTCTTGCTCAAATTGTCACAAACAAAAAAGAATTGCAAAGTCTTGTGAAAATTGTGTTTCTTTGACAAATAAGGTTGCTTATTTAAAAAATTCTTTGCAAAGATTTTCCAATGGTAAAAAAACTCAATATGATTTTGGATACTTCTAAAGTGAGCACATACAATAGAGAAATAGGTTTTGATGCACATGCTTATTTTACTAATCACCCACCGGGCATTCTTGGTGTTTCTAAAAGTGGTGAGATTTTAACAAAACCCGAACCAAAGAAAACGATTTCAAATCCACTGGAATTTTGTTGAACCTTTCTACAAGTTATGCAATTTCTTCTTCTTCTTCTAAGGATGTGAAGTATGATTGCTCTCATTGTGGTAAGGACAGATATTTAGTTTAGTTTTGCTTTAGACTTACAAGAAAACAGAAAACAGATAGAGAGCGTGAACTTGCAAGATTGAGGTGGCAAAAGTCGAACTTTTTTTCAAGTGGCCCAGTTAGACCACAAGCCCTAGGGCGGTTCGACCGGTGGCCATGTACAGTTAGACCGCAGGCACATCAGCGATCAAACCGACGGCCAACAGAGGTTAGACCGACTTTTCAGCATTGATCGGATCGATTTTCAGTAAAGCCTCAAGGTAAGTTATTAAGTAAATCTGGTATTGATTCTATTTGTGCATATATATGTGCTTTGCCTACTGGTTCTATTGGCCGTGTCTTAGTGTTAGATTCCTAAATTTCTTATTTCTAATCCCAACATAAAGGCATCAACATCTTCTTGTGCATAGGTCTTTTGGCGGCATACTTCCCATGTGCATTAAACTATTGAGACGTCATTGCTTTTAAGATAACATTGATCTACTTATAAATTGACAATATAATATTTACTTCTCCATTAGTTTTTTCTTGCTAGTTATGAAGATAATAGTTTTTGATAATAATACAAATGGATACATGTCAATTCATGAGAACCTTGGTGATATCGTTGGCAATTGGTTGTCGTTTTCAAAACCTTTGATATCTTCTCGATTTGGTTTGTTTTTTCGTCTAAAGAGATTGGAGATTGATTTGAGAGGGAGTTTATGCTTTTTAATGCATTCATATTTAATTTAATTGCATTGCTCTCAATTTGAAAATAAAAAAGAAAAGTGGAGCTTTGTTTTATACCTCTAGTACATTCTTGTGCTTCCTAGCAATATAAATGAGGTTTATTGGTTCCTAGTATAGCTTGTATGTGTTCTAGTATTTATACGAGCCTTTGCTATTACTTTTGAGGGATACGATGCATGACACATAATTCTTTTACTTGAATTAAATAAATATGCAATATTGAACCTAGTGCTAGTATGGATGATTTATGGTTGTATATATGCTTGTTGGTTTTTTCATTTCTCAAATGCTCTTTACATGCCGCAAGTGCATATAAAGTAATTTGCTTGTAGTTCCTTTATGAGAGGTAAAAATGGATACCGAATCTTTAGAAACAGTAATCATGACAAGGACATATTTGCAGTGAGGAAAATAATGGGTGCAAAATCCTTAGAAATAGTAATCACGACAAGGACATACTCAGAAAAATTGAGAGATTTCTTATCTGTGCTATCAATGTTAAATATGAGCAAAAAGCTCAAATTTATTAAAAAAACTCCGTATAAGTGGTATGTTTTCTTTTTGAAAGAGCAATTAAAATTTGAGTAAAGAATGTTTTAACCTTTTCTCTATGTGTGAGGGTATTTTGTTCAACCTATATACTAGCGGAAGCGTTGCATTATAAATTGTTAAAATCATGAATTTTTAGTGTTAATTTGATCTTGATTGTAATATCATTGATTCTTGTTTGGAATCTAACCATGCTTGTTTGCTAGTTGGTCAATCTATCTCCCTTGTCTTTCAACACCTGTACGTGAGTTGCTTTAAGTACACTTCAAAGCTCCTAGAAAAGAAAATTTCAAAAAAAGAAAAATTGATAAATATTTCATATTCATTGCATTTATGCTTTCATAGTTTATATTCTCTCTTTTGAAATTCTTGATGAAATCATTGTCAAAGAGGTAGAAATATACAAAATGTATGCTTAAATAAAGGGAGAGCTATTTTAGAAAGAGGGAGAATTTGAAAGTTTTAATAAGTTGATTGATTCTTAAAAATAGTCGATTTTATGCTTTTGTTGTAAATATAGAGGAAAAATTCTTTCTTTTAAAAAGGGGGAGAGTTTTTCTGTTTCACTTTTGTGATTTTTGAGCCATTAGTGTTTATTTGACACTTCTTGGTTTTTATTTTTCAAAAACATCAATTTGCATTTTGAAGATGTTGCCAATGTGTTTATCAAGGGGGAGATTGTAAAATTATTGTCATGATTAATATTTTGTGATGAACAATTGGCTTTACAAATGATTTATTTAATAGAAATAGGTTTAGAAATAAATATGTATACTACTGTGAGTCAAGTTAGGAAGAACTTTGAGCTCGGATATGGTTTCTTTGTTTTTGCATCTGTAGGTGAGTCTTAAGGCCTCGGGAGTATTGTCGGTGATGGATCGGGAGTCAATTTGAGAGAAGTTGATATCTGGATGATCGGGGGATCACATGAGATATTAAAGGCTAGAGATTAATGCACGTGGAGGTGAAGATTACATATGGCATAAAAGAGGAATTGTGTGTATATGGAAAGAGGAGTCTATTTTGGATAGGAGTCTAAGATTGGAAAGTTTGAGTCCTAGTAGGATTAGGAGTTGAGTCCTAGTAGAATTAGGAGTTCTACTCCTACTTTATGTAGGAGGTTTTAGGTATAAATAGATGAGGGTTGAGGCTCTAGGTGTATCAAGTTTAGAGAATAGAAAAATTAGGGTTTTTGTCTAGAGCCACGACTTGTGTACTAAAGTTGAGAGAGGAGTGTTGTAGCTGTACTTTGTAAACACATCTTGATGCAATAAAGTTGATCTACTTTGAAGAGCATCTTCAGTTTGTATATTTCTGGGTCCCGACGGTTCAATCGACAAGGGCGCGGCGGTCAGATCGACGAGAGAGCAGCAGTTAGACTGACTGCAAGGCAGTGTACTTCATCCAGATTTAAGGGTTTCTTTTGTTCCGCAAAAGATTTTGGTTTTTGGTGTTCCTATTATTCAACCCCCTCTAGTAGGCTTAGTTCTTGTGTTTGATCCTACATGGGCAACTCGCAATCTCGTAGCGAAGATAGATGATTTACAGCGCAAATCGATAAAGATAAATGAACTATACTAAAAACTAGACAAAAAGACAAATGGTTAAACGTCATGTTAAAAAATCAACAATGTCATTTGTTTGGAAAACGGAGGGAGTGGTATTTATGTAAGAGAATGTCGGGTGCTACTAAACAGTGCTGTGCTACCAAATATAAAGAAGTGCATCCAAAAAGTCGCAAAAGAATATGAAACAATTTTGAGATGTCCAAAAATTTTGAGATGTGCAAAACTATGACATGTAGTGCCACACAAAAAACCAACTTAAAATTGGATGCACACAAGGAGAAACAAAAAAGGCAAATTCGTGCTCCGATAATGTTCAAACCGGTCATATTACTATTCACCTAAAATTTGTCTTTTTTTCTTGTGTACATCAAATTTTGAGTTGATTTTTTGTGTGGTACTACATGTCATAATGTTGCACATCTCGGATTGTTTTTTCACTTTCTTTTTTACTTGTTCATGTATACTAGCAAAATGCCCGTCCTTCGTTACGGGATTAAAAAGAGAATCTTACGGCATATGTTCCTATGATGAAAGTCAATTATTTTTGCTAGTTCAATAACTAAGTGATTTACATAATCATTTTTGCTAGTTAAGCACTATGACTTGACTCATGGGCCTCGACCACATCCATTCGCACACGTTAGACCATCTACGACATCGTGTTGCTGCTATGCTTTGCATCGGCAACTCTCATCCTCCTTGCTTTATTCGTTGTGTATTCAAAGTTGAATCAGCCATCAATTGCATAGATTTTTGTCCGACGAGGAAGTGAACGAAACTAAAACAGAAGGATGGGTGAGGATGGACATAGTTTACACTGGCGAGCTTAGTCTAACATGTTCACTAGTAGATTTGCCTGGCTATTTGGTGTCGATCGCGGGAGGAGCAGTAGGTCCCAGCGGGCAACACAGAGGGGTTGGCGGCAGAGTTTAGCGGGTGGAGCAGCAAAGGTGTTCCCAGCAGGCGGGCAACGGCAACTGCATGCAGCGATGGGGTTGGCTCCACCAACGACAACCCCGTCGAACTCGTGCTAGGCGCAACCGAACTGCGTCCTGGTCCTGCATCGCAAGGGGGCCGATGCCAGCGGGCGTGATCGTTGGCAGTGATGGAGCGTAGCCTCATACTCCGCCGCCACCTGTGCTCCGTGTCTTACTACTGCTCCTCTTTCCGCCGCGCCACAGTCGTCGTCCTTGAAGCAGGGCCTCTGTTGTCTCCTCGCATGTCGTCCATTACAGCCAAAGAGTTCGATTCTAACTCTTGCCAAAATTCAATCATGCCGCCACCAACCCCTCCTCTCCTTCTGCCGGCACCTAACGCCTCCTATTCGTCAACCAATGGTTCATGGATCCAATCAGGAGTTCAGGACAATCCAGATCCTAGTCGTGTTTGGGCTTTGGAAACAGAATGAGTGTCCTATGCGACACGGTAATCATGCGGAGATGAAGGGTATCACTCGGACATCCGCTTCGACGGATGAAAAATTGAGTTGACGCACGGGAATCGAACACAGGCGGCGTGACATCAGCGACAAACGACAGAAACGTTATTCGCTTTTATAATAGTAGAGATTATATGGAGATTGCTTCTAATCGGAAGCTCAATGCACAACAATACGTCGACCGCTCCATTTGATATCCATTCTCCTCCACTCCTTTTCCTCTTAACTACCAAACCCAATCTCATCCCATCCTAGGTAGTTCTTTCCTCTCTTTTCTCCCTCAGGGTTCAATCTATCAGTTTGATGATTTCTTTCGAGGGATACTGATACAACTGAAATTTTGGAAGTTTTAGAAATTTTGAGATATTTCAGTCCAAAATTATTTGAAATTTGAACAAATTTTGACAAAATTTAAATAGATTTTGTCAAATCACAAAAAATTGAAACATTCAAAGAATTTTGGGTGAAATATTTTGCTTCTGAAATTGGTTATTTCATTCTGGAATTTTGAACCCTGCTCTCCCTTCGAAGTAGTGACTGGGAGCCAAGGCCGTTGGCGCCATCCATATATGGTCACACGTCACTACCCACAAATCCACTATTTTTCGGATGAATTACACGTACATGGATGTACCCTTACCAACTTAATTATAGAGCTCATTTTGAATACTCTTTTGATGTTATTCTTTTCACTATTACTGTCCGAATCATATAACATGTATTTGATATTTTAGGTGACTTTAAATGAAAAAAATCATCAACTATAAAGTTGTAGATCTCATTATATTCTACAACTTTTATATAGGGAATATCTCCATTCGAGGTTGTATGAAGAATTCAAAATTTTGTTTTTCAAAATAGATCTTATCTTATAATACATATTCATGCATGTAAATGATATCAAATGAAAATATTGTCAATTGTAAAGTTGTAGATCTTGTTGAGCTCTACAACTTTAATATATGGCATGTCTTCATCCGAGGTCGTTTGAAAAATTCGAATTTGTTTTTCAAAATAGATCTCATCGAATCTTGGCTCCATTTCTCCGTTTTGAACACCTGTTTAGCTAGGAAAAGTTACAATTTCTTAATTCTTTGATTTTCTTTTAAAATCCTTGATCCAAACATATCATAATTAACTCGATGGATGTAGGATTTATGATTTTATCTATGGTGGTATGTAACATTGGTTTGAGTTTATGTTGGTTGCAAATTGCAAGAGGATTTTTCTTTTTTAGTTTTAAGCTTGAGTGTCAATAAGTATGAGGCAAAAAGACAAAAAAGAATCGACGCCTGAGAGATTCGAGCTCTCACGGGAAAACCCCATGTACTTAGCAGGCACATGCCTTAACCACTTGGCCAAAGCGGTTTGTCAGATCTAGGCTCGTCTATCCATATAGCTAATACTAATACTCTACTATGAGCCTCGCCCTTGCACCACGGCGTGGAGTCGTCCAGTCCCAAGAAGAAGGGGAAAAGAAAGCCAAGCCATGTGAAATGAAAGCAAAAACATCCTAACCGCCGACAACGGCTCTCCCTAAAGAATCCCAAAATGGCGATGGCATCCCTGTACCAGCATGTCCTTCCTGCGCTGCCGGCCGTGGAATTTGCCTTGGAAGAGGGCAAGCGCCTCTTCGTTGAGGCCCTCTAAAGCGAGACCTTGCAAGGCTTCTTCTACCTCATCTCCTGCTTCCAGACGCAATCCGATCTCGCCTTCTGTGGCCTCACCTCCCTCTCCATCGTCCTCAACGCCCTCGCCATGGACCCAGGCCAGCAGTGGAAGGGCCCCTCAAGGTGGTTCGACGAGTCCATGCTCGAGTGCTGCGAGCCCCTCGACAAGGTCAAGGCGGTGGGCAAGGTTCGTCCACCAGAGGGAACCACCTGCCTTGCTGTCGACTGGGATGATGCGGGGACACAGAGGAGGGCGAGGCCCTCGTTGACAAGTCAGTGAGAGCACCTCTCCCTTGGATCTGGCAGAGTGACATCAGCATCACGAACAGAAATTTTGGGTGATGACATCAGCATGACATGATGATGACATCAGCAACGGACGAAAATTTTAGTAGAAATACTATTCCTTTTTCCTTTTTATAATAGTAGAGACTTTTTTAGATTGGTAGCACCGGTAGCACTGCATTGTTCCGTAGCACATGATATTCTCTCCTTTTTATGTTTGTGCAGCACAGAGCCCATGAACGCTGCATACATACATGCCGCAACACTTGGTATCATGGTATGGGCACACGCCCTACTCTGACCCATTGTTTCAAGCATCAGATATTAGGTTTATGGGATGTGGACGCACAGTAGAACAGGCAAATAGTAGTAGTTAGTGAAGACCAACAATATAGAGTTTATAGGATGATGGCTCTGTGCATCATATACTGCAGAGGTTGGACATTTTATCCCATCGTCTAAAAGAAGAACACTGATAACCTAAAACCCCAGGGCTAGTCAAGGTAAAATGTCCACACAGTTCAATCGAAGATGATAACAAAAATGACTTCTCAGGAATCAGAATGGCAGAACATACGTGTGAGGTGTAGCGCAGAGGTCAGAAACTCCACAGTATAGAAGCACAGGCATAAGGCATTAAAACTCACGAGTTCAGGACTCAAAATATTACTTTTATTATCTCAGGACCATGGAAGCGAGCTCTTTAGCATACACATTTGGAGATCATGGCACTACAATACCTAACAATAGCACCAAAAGAGTACTAACCTCCGGTGCTACGACCTCTTAAAAGAAATCATTTGGTTTTCCTACCCTGATATTCAGCTGCTGCAAGTAAATTGTAATTGCATTCTTTTGCCAGCCTTTAAAGCTCCTAAAATAGAAACAAATTTTGGTTAGAACAACCAAACAAAAAACAGTTCTCTATCACTAATTCAGGTTACTGCAAAACAGTCACATAAATAGGTTTAGCCAAGCAAAAGGGCCTATATATGGATTAGTGGGCCACATACAAGGTTAACTGTGTATGTAGATTGAATATCCATAAGTAAAGACTTGTCTTATGATTAATTGATCTTTTTGCAGCAGTATCCATTATTTATATGTAAGCTTTCTGCATGTAACTTATGGTACAAACCACAATTTTCATATATGTATTCTATCCAAAATTCAAAATTAATGCATCATTTTGCAATGATAGGATGCAACCATACACTGCATAATTTAGTTGAACCTACTATGATAACAAAGAAATACATTTTAATGATGAACACTGTGCATGTGTGCCTGTAGCCAAACAAGATAGTGATTAACAGAAATGGTAAATAACAGTTAGGTAATGGAGTACCAACCGCAAATCAACAGATTTTATTTAGCATCATGCAAAATAAAATTAAATGAAAAAATTCTGCCAAATTTGTCAAAAGATTGCATACAATCGGCCGATACGATGATTAGAATTCAAATCTAATCAGATTCAGAGAAGCAGAGATGAAACATAACAGAACAGTCAGACCCTTAGAAGGAAATCCCTTTTTACTGAAGTACCAATTTATAAAATTCCAGTGATAAGATTGCCATCAATTAGATGTATTCAAAGCTGGATTTTCTAGATTGCTGGATACAATTATTTATGTGCAGTGTCAAGGCAAAATCTGAAATGGGCCGTTTTGCAATCTTAACTGATGAATCAGGATAGCCAATTTTTAAATAGTGTGTACCCAAAATATGCAATAATATGATGTTCATTAAAAGATTATGTATCCTAATGGAACGCAAGTTAGCTATATATATTTAAGCCATCTTACTTTTGATCAATATGTGCAATAATTTCTCCCCCTGGGAAAGCCGCTTTTGTTGCTTCATATGAAACTTTGATGGAATGCTTCCACATACCGCCAACATCAGCTGTATTTTTACCATTCATCTGCTTCGGTTCCTCCATTGGCAAGGAATACCCAGAGAGCAAGTGGCCCACCCATACACCATCTTTCCTGAAACATTATAAAGATATAACATTGACGGAGTAATACTTTGGCTTTCAAAAGATGGAGTAAGAAATATATGTCCTTAAATGGATGCTCCTAGATCCTGTTAAGAAAGTTGTGCCATAATCAATGAAAGAAAAAGATGCTTACGTTACTATATCCATATGCCGAGGAGCATAATGACCACCTCCTATGCCTAGAAGAACTTTTTCACCATTCCTGTATTACATGAAAATATAGCAGAGTTAATCCAGCTCAAATTCATAGCAGAAACCATCATTGTTCGAGATAGACAGTTCACTTAAAAAAAAACACAAGCAAGATAGTCAAAAGTACTCATACTGGGAGCATGTTTGGGGAGAAATTCTATGTACAGTTGCCAACAGAAGACTATTTTGGATTCTAACATAAAAATCTCAGAGCATGACATAGTTCGGTGTATACCATCATGAAATTACCAAAAATTAACTCAATTAGCATTAAGCGGAGATATATTGATATCTTACTTTCTGGGGAATAATATCAGTTGTAGTGGATTATACAAAGATGCTCATTATTGGCAAAAATAGTAATGAAAATTCTGCAGTTAGAGGTATTGAACTTAACACTTAGTTTCCATTTGTCTAATATGGAAATGGACGCCAGACGAGATCTCAGATCAATGGCATGAAAGGAATGAAAGAACAATTGTTTGTCTGCCATAGCAAATAAGAGCTAAGTGCTTGGGGGACACACCTATTGGTATGAACACAGTTTATTTGCTACTCAGGACAACAGTTTCTAAAAATATGTGAAGTATGGGGGAGTTCTACTGGGTGGTTGCGTACTCCAGCTGTGTCATAGTAAAGCACAGGAAAATAGAGAGGAGGATGAGAGAGGGGATGCAAATATACCCATGCCAATTTCCAACAAATTCTTCTTCTCCAAGACCAAGTCCTTTCCATAGCAGCTGCAAGTATTGTAAGACTGAGTTCCATCTTGTTTTTCACCACAAATATAATGTGTTGATGAACTCAAAATCACAAAGGACACTAAGGAACAGAGCAGACAAGTCATTTCCTTAGTATCACAAAGATGCAAAATGAACTATACTATCACCATAAAGTTTCAATGCAATGGTACCAAGTTCAGATATCTAAGGAAAAACAAAAACATGGAAATCACAGTAGACCATATGAACATCTACATAGTCCATGCCCAGATGCTGAAATAGAACACAAAAGGGAAAACTAACCAGAGCAACTGCGTCAGCGGCATCCTGTCTACCCCAGTATTCTTCAGTGCTTCCTACAAAACATAAATTAAGGAAATAAATTTGTTAAACGTATTTGGTGATCAAATATGTTGTTAACAATAGAAAAGGTGATAACTCAATGGCTCATGCTTTAATACTGAATTAAGTATCTAATGGTTGATGTTTATGTACTATTCATCACCTGAAATTTATTGTCATTTGAATTGTATTTTTACATTTGTTTTGCAAGTTGCCCAGATATATCCTTTTCTGTGACCCATCATTCAAATTGTTCATTTACAGGACAACGTTACTTTTTTTTTTTTGATAAGAGGACGAAATTACTTGTACTTCAAACTATCTGTGTACCTGAAGAATCAATTTGAAGATTATTTCTTCTTTCTGCTATTGTAAATATCATACTTATTTATAACATTTTTCTTCAGGGAACTACTGAACAGTATTTCATCATACAGTCAGCAGATTCAAGAAGAGAATCGTTGAACTAGTTCATACTTTGGGAACTTAATGAACAACGGGTCGACCAACTAAGATGAAATTATAAAACATTATCGAGAAATCAGTATGATTAATCCAATTTGTGAGAGGTGTGGGCGAGGGGAAGCTCGTACCAATCTCAACAAACAGTGTCGGTGTGTTGGTCACTGGTCCATGGTGAGTACCCTCCAGCGTAATCTTCAGAAACGAGAAGCAACCAATCATGCAAACGACCATGCTCCCCAATTTTACTATAAGGTAAAAAAAAAGATTAATCACCTCAAACTCCGGCACGAGGCCGCGGTCGGCGGCGATCCGGCGAAGCAGTCGGAGCCAGGGCCCGATCCGAGGGCTGGGCAGCGCGGCCCACCCGGGGCGCCCTCCCTGCGGCGGCACGTCCTCCCCTTCCCTCAGGTGCGGGACGCCGATGGGGTGGACGGTGAGCGCGGGGCGGTTGGAGACAGCGGTGTGGCGGCTGAGGAGGACCACCTCGGAGACGCGCTCCCCCGTGGCGGCCTCCCACCGCAGGTCGAGGTCGTCCTCCTCCACGATCCCCCGCGCGTGCCGGAGCAGCCGCACCTCCCCGCCGTTGGCGAAGCTCTCGACGCCATCCTGCACCGCCGGAGAGAGAGAGAGAGAGAGCGCGCGCTTCCTTGTAAGACGGACGACAACAAAGGAGAGAGAGGACAGAGGAGGGGCTTTGCTTTACCGGGATGGTGGGGCCGGGGGTCCAGCCGGGCATGGCGAGGAACGCGGCGGCCGGGGTAGCCGACGCGGCGTCGGACGTCGTGGCGACCACCAGCACCACCATCGCCGGCTTCGCTCTTGCAATGCTGCAACGAACTATACCTCCTCCGCTCGAGTCGAGAATGTGTGCGCGCGTGGCGTGACGGCAGCAGAGGTTTCCTCGTCTTGTGTTTATTTACTGGGGGATGTGGGGCCCATAGGTCAGCGGTTGTCAAATTGTGTTCGTCATGCGTTGGTCGGCAAAAGCAAGCTGGCTGGCCGAACAATGGGCGGGCGTGCGTACGGTGGCCTCGTGGGCGTCCCTGCGGCTGTTTTTCGGTAGGGGAGGCGAAACCGAACAAGGAGTAGTCTGCCTGCATCGTGGGCCCTGCATTGTCGTGTTGGAGACTTGGAGTTGAATGGTACATTAGGGCCGTAGTTGCGATGATCTACTCCGACAAAAGCATACTACGGCTGTGAAATGGCGGCAGGTTGACCAGACGGATGGTTGGATCGATGCTAAGCTAGATCGGACGAACCTCAGCGTCAGGCCCTGCTTGTTATTACACGAATAGAGGAGTCTTTTTCAAACTAGTGAGGACTCCACACGTTGCTATGGAACTTCTTTATAATAAAGTAGAAAATATTAGATGTAAAATGTATTCGATCGATTGTATATATATTGATACTATTTTAAATTTATACGTCACTTTAACCTTAGGTGTAATTGACATTTGTGATGATTTAAATAAATCTTGCAACTCTTTTTTGAAACGAAAACTCTCTCTATCGGGTGTCCGGACCGGAGACAAAGATCGGATGCCCTCTGCACCCCGTGTCAGGCCCCATCCCCATTTCTCTCTCCTACATTTTTCATATCAAGCGGCCGAGTAGAATGTTGTGGGCGCCACAATGGCTAGTGGAGACGCACCAGCCACCGCACATGTGGGACCGTGCCCGTACCGGTGGCCACAATGATGTCGGCTTTGGCTGCTGCGGCAACCACCGGATGGTCTTGCCCATTGGACTTTTTGTCTCCTAGCTCTTTTATGAGCTAGAAAATCCTGACCGTGCAAGCACCAGCATGCGGATCCATCTACCGCAACCCTCTACACCGGCGAGCCAGTCACAGTTCCTCGGCGGCGGCTTGCATACCACCGCAATCCCACCGAAGGACTCCAGCAAGTTCGCTCTTAGGCATGAGCCAACTGTTTATGGGGATGGCTCCCACCGTCATAGATGTCGCCCCGCCACCACCACCCCTTCTTCCTCGCACCCCAGCAGAGGGTAGAATGGAGAGCCCAGATTTGATTCCAGTGGCTACGGTTGAAGAAGAATAAGAAGGCAGAGATAGTTTTTTTTTTCTTTTTTGAGTTTGACGATGTTGCAACCTATTATTTACTTTTGTTGCACTTGGTTGTATTGGGATGTTTCGTTGTGTTTTGATTGGATGTTGTATATATTGATGCCTTTGTGTTGCAATCAGTAGTTTTCAAGTGTTGCATCTCGTTGAAACAATTTTTGTTTTAGTGATGAAATATTTTCTCACAGAGTGATAAAATATCAAAACTTTTTTGTCAAAACATTTTCACTGAAGAACAAAACATCTGAAACATATTGTTGTAACATTCTTCACTGAGCGGTGAAACATTTCTCTACATGTGATAAAACACCGTCTAATATTTTAAAAATATTGGATGTCTAGGGTCTAGTTCTGCCCTTTTAAAAAACTTACAAAAATTCAATAATTAATATATGGATGGATTGATGCATTTTTAGGTGCTTGTTTCTGTCGAGTCAGGTCGTTAGAAAGAAAGAAAGATGGTTGATATTTATCACTCCTATACTAATAAACTTAGGTCTGATACGAAAAATATATAAACTAAATCATAGTTAGCTCTCAAGAATTAACCAAAAATATCTTATCTGTATGAAGAATGGTTATGCTGGAAAGAATGGTTATGAAGAATGTGATCTCAATTATTGATGACATGGCTTTGCCTATTTCTTGCTTTATAGGGGTTAATGTCACTAGGTAGGTACCAATTATATATAAAGAATAAATAATGAGATGTGGCACTGGTAGGTTAGGCTGTTACGCACTTTTTTTTTTCTTATGGCTTAAAGCTTATTACCTCATTTTTTGTGAGCATGTTTTTTGAACTGCTAAACGGCGTGTTTTTTTCAAAAAAAATTCTATATAAAAGTTTATTTAAAAAAATTAAATAAATCTATTTTAAAATTTATAATAATTAATATTTAATTAATCATACACTAATAATTTACCTCGTTTTAGTACGGCTGTTGAGCTTATTTAAAAAGCAGTTGCGAATAATGACACTGTTCTTTTCAACTTATAGCTACTAGCTTATTGCGTGCATGCTTTTAAAACCACTAAACGGTATGATTTTTGAAAAGAAATTCTATATATAAGTTTCTTAAAAAATCAAATAAATTTATTTCTCAAATTTATTATAGTTAATACTTAATTAATCATATGCTAATTATAAAACTTATCTAAATAAGACGGTTGCTAATAAGCCCTATCTAACGCTGCCTAGATAGGTTAATATACTGTAGAGTGAATAGCCTTTATATCTGCGCGTACTGTCTAACGGCATATATCCCTCTGCTAAAGTGGTATCTCAAGTCTAAAGGCAGCTGGTTGATAGCCAATTGAAAGAAGTAAAGGTAACTGGTTGCGACCTATGATTAATTAACCTTTAGCTATTACAAACTTAAAAATAGATTTATTTAATTTTTTTAAAAAAGTTTTATATATAAAATATTTAAAAAACACATCGGTTAGTAGCTTAGAAAATATGCCCATGAAAAATAACAAGAAGCTAAGCCAACTAGTTTATCCGATAGACCTTAAGAGCATCTATAATATGTATGAAAAGTGACCTTAAGGAATAAAATAATGTTTTTGTTCTAACTTTATACATTGGGAGAGAGGCCAAGAAGAGAATATTGCTATAGGCAATCTTAAGGTTAAGGCTATGCCATAAGAAGTGAAAATTTATTTTATGCCTTTACAAAATGTATGTTGCTGTTTGAATCCTGCGTGTTAAAGGGTGAATAGAATTTTTTTTTCTCACTAGGCCCTAGCGAGGGATGAAAAAGAGAAACTCAAGGGCAATATCATTAGAGATGGCATTATAGCGGACCTTATTTTAACGAATCTCATTTGGATGATGGCATTTAGACGAAACCCACTTTTGACGATGGTATAATCTCAAATTTCTCACGAAGAAGTGTGTGTATTTATCTTAGATTCTTAAAAGCTTGGCCAACAGGGCTCGAGTGCAAACAAATGGCAAAACAAATAGAATATGAACAATTTTCCATTCTCCATTGACTCAACAACACCTTCACATACAATCTAGATATCACAGGTAATTTGTTTTTCGAGCAATCTAGATGCTGGAATGAATCAAGATCCCTAGACTAGATTATGTCTCCTTCAGACCACTTGGCAAGAGCTTGTTGATGCCAACTATGAGCTTGTTGTACCCATCAAACAGGAAACCTATATGGAAAACCATGCTGTATATCGATCCTGCAAAATCGTAAAATCAACAGAACTTATTTTACCCATCTACATTACTAGCAAAATGTATGTGCGTTTCTATGAAAAAAAAATACGGAAAAATTGAAGAAAGAGGGACTGTGATTTGCAAATGGCCGACGTGAGCTAATTATCCGCACTGGGCTAGGCCATTGTCTAACGCATCGTGCACGTCACGTAAACAAAGTCACATGCGGATGAAGTGTCGACGGAGCGATAATCGAAATAGAACCAGAGGAGTAATGTACGAAAGTTTGAACCCGATGCGGACGTCGTACGGTAGAAACATTATTCTTTTTATAATAGTATGGTTTGCAAATGACCGAGTAAGACAGTGATGAAAAAGTGATTAGAGGATGATATTAAATAAAGTTTTTTATTCTAAAAATAGAATTAATATTTTAAATATGTTTATGAAGTAATATAACATGATATAAACCAAAAATTTTTTAAACTAAAAATATAATTAATACCAGCCCCAAAAATTTTGGGTAACGAACGTTATTAATATTAATTTTTATATTTTAAATAATTTTTTCTTACATTTTAAGTTAAATAACGTATAATTTTTATCTGAACAAATAGACCTCAATCCATCATCTTCCTCTTTCTCCTGCCTTTCTTTCCCTTCCTCTTATTCTACAAGTCTGGCTAGATGCCATCATGGCCATAGCGCCTCCACCAAATCCACTATGTATAGTCCACACGTCATCAGTTTCACCCATCATGACTCGTGACTGGGTCGCCAGCCACAACCCAATTCCGAGATGTTTCTCCCTTTTCTTTCGTTGCGTATGTGCCCCCTAAAACATGAAAACCAACTCAAATAACTCCATAAAGTAGTTTTGCCATGTATATGATGACGTGACAGTTATATTAATTACATGGCACAAACATCAGTTCATTAAACTTAAGTTGATTCAACCTTTTTTTCATTCACTAATCGGTAAACAAAAACATGCATATTAGATTAATGTACCATCATCTTCCGCATGTCATCTCTTAATTGTTATATATATTTGTTAGCGACATGTAGACCCTTTAGTCCCATACTATTATTTTTTATTTTCATAAAAAGTAAAGAGTTGGTTGGGGTAGTTAACATATGGGTCCTTTAGGCCTATAATGTTATTGTTCCTTTTAAAAAAAATAGACATTAATAATGAAAGAATAGTATCAAATTTACCGTTCATCACTATTACTACTGCCTTTCAAAAAAGGTATAGATAATCTAGACCTATCTATCACCGATGACGGCGACGGGTGCACCTTGGCGCCCCACGTCTCCATCATCAGCCTCCTGTACGGCTTCTGGTCGTACGACACGCGCACCTGCCACACCTCGCAGTTGAGCCTGAAGAGGCTGCTCGCGAACGACAGCGCGCTGCCCCACTGACCGGCACCGGTCTCGATGACAACGTTCTTGATTCCAGCGACGGAATTGTACCACACTTGCGGCACGGCGGTGTTCGGCTTGTGCGACCCCGTCGGACTCGTCCCTTCATACAGATCTTCGCCGGCATGCCAAGCAGCTTCTCCAGCCTCCTGGCCCTGCCGATCCACCATTGCAACAACTTAACCAAGAACTCTTCTGAATTCTAGCACTAAGATTGGCAGCAATGCACACGACATTCTAACTACCAGTGGCGTCGGGCGCCAGAGCTTGTAGACGTTGGCGATCTCCTCCGGTTTGTCGATGAACCGCTCCTCGGTCACCTCCTGCCTGATCAGCTTGTCGGGGAAGAGAGGGGCCAGGTCACTGGGGTTCAGTGGCTGGTGCGTCTGCGGGTGCAACGGCTGCGGTGGCTTCACCAGCAGGTCGGCGACGAGGTTGTACCATTGCTTCGGGATGCTCATGTTGGCACCTCCAGGATTCGAGCTGGCCCTGGTGGTGAAGCTTCTTGTTCTCACAGAAGCTCTCTGCTTCGGTTTGCAAAGAAGTGGGGCTTTTTCTGAAACTGCTGCTGCAATGCAGGTAGTAGTGTTCATCAGGTTGGTGTGTCATGTGTGAAGGCTTTCAGCTTCAGAATCCAGAAATCAGATGAACAAAAAGGAAGTATTTTTTTTATGAAAATCATCAATAGGACCTGGGTTGCTATTAATTGCCATCAAGTCTGGATTAGCATTTTGCAGCCAAATATTTCAAGTAATGAATTAAATAGTGTTGAAATGGTTGCATCAAACACTGATCAATATTTACTTTAGACATGTAGCAAGATGATGTCAACTCCTAACAGAAACATTTATGATGTGCCTAACCCCACGGTTCTACAATTTGGTTCAAGATAACCAGTTCTGCAGGACTATTAGCTACACCTACTGTATAAAGGGGGGAAATAGTGAACTTTTAAAATCTGTACCAACATCATCATCACCTATTCATCTGAAATCAAATACTGTTCATCAACCTGGATGAACTTAGTTTTAAAAAAAAAAACTGGATGAAGACACATACAGAAGGAATGAAAATTAACCAGAAATTCCCAACTGGGGCCGGCTACTGATTAATTTATTTTATTTTTCTGAATATTAAGAAAATTTCAGAATACATTGGAGCTTACCATGTCTTGTTGCCTTGCTATCATTCGGATTGCCGAAACACAAAAGTACTCCTACATGGCGGCGAAGCAAGCTGTGATCGAATATAGTACTGAAAATCTTCAGCCACCAATTCTGACAGTAGAAGACACTGTCCAGCATAACAGCTACTTCCAAGTTCCCCCATTTTTAGCTCCTAAGCCAATTGGTGACTTCAACCAAGCCATGTCTGAAGCTGATCACAAGATCACAAGATCAATATTTAGAAGAACAATTTTGATGGACACTGCAATCTACTGAGCAGCAGATGCTATGAAAGAAAGGAATGTATAGTGTGAGTTCCTGACAGTTCTAGGAGCAATACTTACATTCTTTTTTCGGTACAGGTGAAACTTGAATCCCAGTACTATTTCTACATGGAGACACAAACAGCCTTAGCTATCCCTGATGAAGATAACTGTATAACCATCTACTGCTCGGCACAACTACCTGAGGTTACTCAAAATACCGTTGCAAGGTGCCTTGGCGTTCCATTTCACAATGTCCAATCTAAACAAGAGGGTGACCAGATTAAGAGTCACAAAAGGAGAGAGATGCAGAGTTTGCAGAGATGGGATCCATGGCCGCACCTTGTTGGAGCAGGGGAGGTCGAACGGAGGCAGAGGCGGCCATTCCCTCTCTCCTCTTCCACTCCCGAGCCTCGCCGCCGCTGGCTTGCCTCTGCCGCTGCCCTGTTGTATCGGCACAGCTGGTCAACCCCAACCGCGAGCTGGAGCTCCAGAGGCGAGTGGGGCTGCGGATCCCTGCTCTTTCAAAACTCTACCATGTTTTCCTGTGCACACCTAATGAAATGACAAAGACCACTTGCGAGTCCCAGTCAAACTGCTCGACTGTCCTAATCCGTTTACTTTGTGGTATTCACTCAGCAAGAACTCATCCATTAAAGACCAGCATGGCTTTGTGCAATACTGCAACTGAAGTACTGAATGATGTGCCAAAGCATCATCCTATTTATCAAATCAACAACCAGCTAGGCAAGGATACCAAAATTGCTCATTGTAACATGGCAGCAGCGTCCATGCCTAGCCAATTTATAACATGCTTTGTTGTCTGCATGGTACAATGCACTGCATAGATTGCACTGAAACAACATTCTCACGCAAATACGACAACTGAAAATCACGTCACTGAATGTACCAGCTGTTTCATGCTAACTACTAACGGACCAAATGCAAATACCGAAATAAATCGTGCAGCATCAATCCAATATACCCAGGAACAAGTAATCACATGATCAAACTAAGAACCGGTCGGCCTGTCCATTTGCCCGAGTAGATAACTTCATAGCCGTATGCTTAACTCCGAACGCACAATTCTAAGGTATAGAAGCAAGCAGTAACAAATGAAGATGTCAAGATGCACGGCACTCACCTCACTGACGATCCAGTGCAGCAGCTCGCACTCGGCGATGCCTTCCCCGGTCTGCGCCAGGGGAATCTCCACCAGCTCAGCCGTTGACGCCTCGCTCGCGAACCAACTCTTCCCAAACCCCACACGCCGCCACTGCACCCGTACGACAGCCAAATCCACCAGCAGGGGCGCACAGGATAACATGAACCGGGGTAACGAGGAGGAAGTCTACCGCACATTTAGGCCGTCGAGGAGCCTCGTGGCCGCCGCCGACGACGACAGCGGCGGCGGCGATAATGACGAGAAGGAGGAGGAGGCGTCAGGGGAAGCGAAGCAGAGCGGGGAGAGGGGGAGGAGGAGACCGCGGAGAGGCAGCGAGGGGGCGGTAGGGCCCACCAGCGGAGGATGAACCGGAGACAGCCACGGCGGCGGCAAGTGCAGCAGGGCGACGGGGGCGGGCCGGAGGCGGAAGTGGAAGCAGGAGGCGAGGCGCCTACTGGCCAGGGTCAACGACTGAGGCGGATCTCGAGGGGGTGGAAGAGGACGACGGCTCAGGCGGCCGCGGACGACACTGGCAGGGGGAGGGAGTTGGAGGAGGGCGGCGGTAGGAGGCAGGGTGTAGGGCGGCGACGCCGGAGAGAGGAGGTGCGCGAGGAAAGAGTCACGCGGGGCTGACGTCGACGGACGAAAGTGGGGTGAACGAACGGAAACAGTAGCAATTTTTATAGTAGTAAAGATAATACAACTAACTTATTTTATTTATAACCATCATTATTATCATCAAATCCAATGGTTTGTAATGTCTGCGTCAAATCCAACGACACAGATCCTTCCATCCGGATCATCCCACACCCACCTCCCTCCCGGAATCGCGTGCACGATCGCCCTCGCCGCATCTCGTCCCCTAATCCCGCCCACCGACGTCCGCTGCCCCCTCTCTTGATTCTCTTTGCTTGGCGAAAACCCTAAGCGAGGCGGCTACAACAGCGGCGAGTCGGCCGGGACTACCGATACTGCAACAGGAGCACCCTCCTCGACGCGTCGTGAGGCCGGGATCGTCCCCACCGGTTCAATCCTGGGTTTCTGAGTTCCAGGATCTGGGATGCTGCGCCTACGCGGGGCCGAGATCCACCGGAAGGCGCTGCCGTTGCCCTTCGTTCGCCCCGCGGCACGCCGCCGCAACCCGACAGATGAGGATGAGTACGTTCACGTCTCTAGCCACCAAGAATGCCGCTGCACACACTCGCCGATGCATCACTAACCTCCAGGTGAGACTGCCCATTGCCGCTTCTTCGATTCGATCTAGTCTGGCGCTTGGTTAATCAAGTGTTCATGTGAATGAAAATTTTTCTTCACTCCATGACATCCTGCTGATTTTCTCTATCGCTTTCCTTTCTCATCTAACGATTTCCATTCAGTTTGTGGGGCTCAGTGGCTCGACTTGGGTTTCATCTCAAGGCCTGCCCCCAACTTTGCTTGGGAGTTGGGATTACATGCTGTTTTTGCTGCTTCTGCATTTGCAATCAAATTAATGTTATTTTAAAATCATAGTCTTTGCTATATATTCTTCTGTGTGTTTCTTAATTAACAGTGAGGTCCCATTGTACCGCCACCCATTGAATTGCTTAATATATTTTATATGGGAAATTACGATTGGTACGTGATGAGTATACAGGCCCAACATTCTCTATTCTATCTGACAATTTGAGTTTGCTGTTCTAGTAAATAATTTTGGGCACAACTAACCTACTTGCTACAATTATCTTCTACTCTTAATATTGACCTGAGTTTTTTTTTTGAACGAACATTGACCTGAGTTCTTGCTGCAAAGAATGCAACAATTCTCTGTCATCGGTAGGGGAACCAAATGTACGAAGTGTGCACAGAGAAGAAGAGGTTCCTATCCACGAAAATAAATTGCCAAAGTGATGCGAAGCTTATGGAATTGCCAAGGTGTGTAAGGATATAAAGGATGTAACGTCACAGTTTATTGTAGACAAGTCCATTTGTTCTTAGACAGGGGCTGCTAAATTGTGCATTAGATGAGTACAAGCCAGTGTTAAACAAGTCCATTTACAACACATGGGTTTCTAAATTTTGCATTAGATGAGTACAATCCAGTGTTAAAAGCTGAGTACCTCCCATGTGGAGTATAACTGTTTTGCCTTCTTTACATTTACTTTCCAATATCAAGCTGATTAGACAATTACAGCTTATCGATTCTTTGTAGATGAAGACATTTAGAGAATTATGATTATGTTGTTTATGTTCCCAACAGCATTTTATGTTTCAGATTTATTTACATCAGGAAAGAAGGTAAGCAGAGCTAAGGGAACAGAAGCAACGATGTTCTTCCTGGTTACAGTAAACTGAAATATCTTTTTTTTAGTTTTTATTTCTTAAGACAAACAGGATTGCAGCATATGTCAATGATTGATGAACCTATGGAGTGTGGACCTATGTTTTGACAGCTTATATGGGATAAAATTTCGTGATTGAGCAAGTTTACATCCACCACTAATACATGGGATCTACTTTTCATTGATGATTAAATTGTAGTAAAATTCAGATATCACGAAATTACACAAGGATTTGGTTTTTAAGTGCATGGTCACATTATGGGCTAAGGTGATTAACTCCTGTTTTTGTATGGCTTCCTTGATTTATTTGGGCAAGAGATTCACAAACGAATTTTATCCGCGATTGAAGATTCAAATCTGTCACAATTTTTAGGAAGGTAGTGATGATAAAGCAATATAGGTGCCTAGGTACATGTGCTGAGAGACTTGTGAATCTTTTTTTCTTTTTTATGATGCACGCACAGTGAAAAATACCATCATATTTTATAGACTTGTTCTCTGTCAAGTGAGTTGTCATCTTTTGCTCTCTGATATATTAAGATTACAAATGCAATGAGGTTTTCTCATAAAGAAATGCACTTTCTAATTATTTGTTGGGTTACATAAAGTTACTGAAGAGCCTAGAATTATGTTGTTCAGTACCCCCTCCTGGTAGCGCTCAGGTCAAGGGGATGCCCGTTCGGCCTACTTGCTTAGCGCAGAAGACAAGTTTTTAATACTGCGCGGATCGTGGGCCGGTGTCTCCCCAGCTTGGAATGCATCCAAGGGGTGCGGGGAGGTCCATGTGTCCATCATCCGTCCAGAGAAATGCTTGAGACTTAGACATTCGGGACTCGGAGGGGCTTGTGGACCTGGGTTCAGGGTCCGTCCTCATAGAGCTGCTCGGAGACTGCCACACATCTCGTGAGCTGGAAAAGGGATTGTGCTAGCTGGACGTTCGGGAACCAGCTCGTGGCATGCTTCTGATCATGGTCCACCACATTGGGCTGCCCAGGGACCGCCATGTATACCCTAACTAGCCAGGTCAAGTGGAGTAGGTAGGTTACTCCTTCCCGAAGGCCGCCAAGTGGCATCACCCGAGGAGTAGGTCGAACCCTGCACTTCTAATGTCTCGTAGCGAGCACCCCAACCGCCTTAGGGTAGCCAGGTGGTAGTATCATGCGTTGAAGATAGGTGGACAGATGTCCCATCGGATACCACGTATCCCTTAGGAGCGATGCGCAGGCTGTAGAGCTGTCCATTGCATTTATTCAAGATTCTTGCAGTTTCTCTCAGCATTAATGCTAAGAGATATGACATATCTTAGACTATCTCTCTCTCACGGAGTATACCAAAGAGTCTGTGAGAGAGAATGAAGACCAGAATTGGGCCTGGCGTGGAGTCCCACAAGACAATTGCTTCTACAGTGTTTTACCGTTAAGTTCAAGGAATTAGCTCAGGCTTATGATGATGTACAGTGTTCCTGTCTCTCCTCGAGTACTGATTGGTGAGAGCCAGAGGGTATAAAAGCCCATCTTAGACCCTGTAGGAGGGTTAGACTCTACAGACTAGCAAGAACCCCAGACTTTATAGGTTAGCCCGCGAGCATCCAGGATCTTGTAAGAACACATTCGACAGGAAGCAGCCACAGGAGTACGGTTATTATCATTCAGGAGGCCCAAACTTGTATACGTGATTGTGTCTTTGTAGCTCCCTGGCATGCCTGGACCCGCCACTCACGCCCTAACCCCTCCGATGAACTCAGGTCCGCAATCTTCATCACACGTTCGTGCCTTGACGTCGACAGAGTGGCACGCTAGCTAGGGAGGTTTTTGGTATGTTGTGTTTTTCAGTTCTTGGTGGTTTTGAGTTTTTCGAGTACTCTCTACCTCTTCTGTCTTTTTCTTGATGGTGGAATACGTGGAGAACCCCTGCCTCAGTCTTGGCGGGGATGAGCTAGAGTCCCAGGGCTCCAGCAGAGATTCCTTTAACGGATGGGCAAGAAGCGGAAGAGGCGTTGAGGACGGTGTTGGCAGATCCGGAGCCACCGCCGCCGCAACTGCCACCGCTACACTAGCTACTGTAGCACCTGTCGCCGACCTCGTCCTTCGCCAGTTAGGCGTTGAGGATGGTGTTGGCCAGGGTGCACAATCCGACTCACGCTACAGCATCAACCCCTCCTTGAGCTCCATCGGTCCTTCAGGGGATGGAGCTTGGAGGGATGACTTCGGTACACACACTCCAAGCGGCCTAGCTCTTGTTGAGCCACCCACCCAGGAGGACTCCCTCATCACGCCATGGCTTCGGGACCAGGTGACGCTCGTGAACATGGCACGGGACCAGGCCTCGGCGTTGTCGTCCGAAAGCCTCGGGCGACGTCTTGTAGTCATCAAGGGCTGCCATGGTCGGGGAGCACTGCCCGCCGTGCCCCCCCTGGGGGCACGTCCGACACAAAACGTCCCCCGCAGGTCCCCCATCAAGCCGCCACCACACAGGCATCTGCCTGTGGCATGGGCCGGCCCGCGCTTTGCTGTGAGATGATGATGACGTCCAATCCCTGCCTCGTCATGGGTCGGGCCAAGACGCCCAAGTGAAAGACCTCCGGGAGCGTCTAGGGCGCGTCGCAGGTCAAGACCTTGGTCTTGGCCAACACAGCGAGCCCCCACGCGCCGTGGAGCAGCGGGATAGGTCCCCCGATGCGAACCATGGCCTCCTCGAGGAGCTCCATCGCATCCAGCGGGCACACCGCCAGGGCCACTGCCATCTTCATGGCGGTGATGATAGTCCTCCCCCTCCTAGTGAGGGTAAGGAGGTTGTATGGTATGAGGCATCCAGGGCAGACTCTTAGTCCCTGCAGGCCCTATTGGGTCGCCCGCTGGTCGCGTTAAAATCACGATGCATGTGCTATTTTACAAGAACCGATTAAATAATCAGATACGTTTCATGCTAAGCCTACAGTTGGGTGTATACGTTCGGGTATCTTGATTATTTTAAGGTATTGAGAATATATCCTTATAAGGATCAATAGCTAGTCTCCATTAAAATTAGGGATGCAGGTATCTCTCAAGTACACCTCATCACGTATTGGGCTTAAGTCCATAGTGATACATGGCTTACATGCTTAGCCAAATTGCCATGAGCAAAATTCTAGTCAATATTTGGCTGAAGAGTCTAATTTCTGATAAATGTATCACTCGGGAAAGACTTAAAGGTTAAAGATCTTTGACTTTATGTTTAATTGTTTCTCAATTAAGCACAAAGTCAGGGCTACATCTAATAGTGCGCCTATTCAGCGCACACTATTCATTTATTTTCATGAAGCCCTTCATAGCCTCGTTGCCAGCTGACATGAAGTAGGACTCAAGAGAAGAATCACTTAGACAATGAGTACTCGGGAGCAACACACTCGGGAATTTCTTCACCATGAAGGACGAGCACTCAGCGCAAGCTGTGATTCAACTATGAAGATCTCAAGAACTACTGTGGAGACCATGGACCTTGGGTACCTCAAGGAAGACAAATACGGCCACTCGGACAGAGGGTGGGCCAGCTCATATAATTAGGGATAAAGTATGAGTCGACTTTATGTTACCTTACATGACAAGGAAAGGGGTATAATCCTAACCGGACTCTCTATGTACTAACAAGAAAAACCATTGGTCATATCCGATTGGGTTTCTTACCCTGTAATCCTTACTTCTCTGATATATAAGGAGAGGCAAGGAGCCCCTTGGGGCATAACCAATCTCACCAAAGAATACAGCGAAAGCAATACACCACAACTGAAAGTATGGTATTACCTCACCCCGAGGGTTTGAACCAGTATAAATCGTCTTGTCTTTCAAAGTCCATCGAGTTTAGGTCCGACAAGTAGCTCATATTCAATATTGCCGATACAAAACATGGACAATTGGCGTGCCAGGTAGGGGCCTCATCAAAATCATCGTCATCAAGCTCGATGGATTCAACCACTGGAGTCACCGGCATCGCCCTCTCTTCCGGGCAAGCAATCAGATTTGGAAACCTTGTTGAGGCCATGGGTCCTAAGTACCTCAAGGAAGGCAATACGGCTACTCGGATAGAGGGTGGGCCAACTCATATAATTAGAGATATAGTAGAACTCGGTTTCATGTAACCTTGCAAGACAAGGAAAGGGATATAGTCCTAGCCGGTTACTCTACGTTCTTAGAAGGAAATCCCTTGGTCGAACTCGACTGGGATTCCTACCTTGTAACCTTGCCTCCTCAGTATATAAGGAGAGGCAAGGAGCCCCCTAGGGCATAAAGAATCTCACCAGAGAATACAGTGAAAGCAATACACCTCAACTAGAAGTAGGGTATTATCTCACTCCGAGGGCCTGAACCAGTATAAATCGTCTTGTTTTTGAAGTCCATCGAGTTTTAGTTCGACGAGTAGCTCTACAATCAATATTGCCGATACAAAATATTGACAGTTGGCGCACCAGGTAGGGGCATCATCAAGATCATCGTCAACAAGCCCGATGGATCTAATCACCTTAGTCGACGACGTCAACTTCATCCCCAGACAAGCCATCAGCTTTGGGAGCCTTGACTTCATCGCCGACAATCTCGGCAGTCTCACCCTATCTGACTCGGTTCCGACCTGATCGGCCAAGGACCAGGTCGACCCAGCGCTAGTCGACTTACTCAACGCCGCAGCGGTCTTGAACAACCTGCTTTGGTGATATCCAAGATCTACGAGTTTAGGGACAACTCTCTTTCCTGGTGTTCGACTCTGACACGGCTCTGAGACGGTCGAGATTGGATCTAGGGGAGATGAGATCATCAATTTCCCACTCGAACTCAATGATGCCGCAACCATCTTCAACTCAAATCTGATGCGGCAAGACCATCCTTTGGAATTCTACTTGGATAGGGCCCAGAGCCGCTCGGGATCGGGTCTAGGCAGGTTGGGGTTATTATCACACCACTAAACTACTCTGAGTCCAACTCCCAGTCGGACAGCAACTCGGGGAGCTTTTCTCCACCATTCGAGGTCTTCATTGCATCAAAGATCAACTCCGACGCAAGATGCGTGTTGACTACGCGACCAGCAGGAAGAAGAGGCTCGCTGACTGCGTGAGCAACAGGACGAAGAAAACCGACGCCTGCAGGCTGAGCGCGATGCTCGCAATGACAATCTACGCAAGGACGGTCAAATGGCACAATAGGAGATCCTCCAAACCAGGGTGGGCAATCATGACATCTTTGAAACACCTCAGTAGAATGTCGTGGCCGCTGCTACACTCTTGGACACCCTGCAGCTGGGACTTGATCACCATGCAACCCCGACTATCGCAAGGATCAAGGCTATGATAATGGCTGCAGCCTGCCAACAGCATCAGTGATCTAGAGATACCCCTCATCCTCTCAGGTAAAACAACTTTAGATACTACAACTTCATCAACCGCGGCACGACGCCGAGCAGCGAGTACTGATCAACGCTGCTTGGAATCCAACCGTGCATCACAAGGGCATAATGATAATTGATGGCGGTACCAGCATAACGGGCACTAAGATAATCGCGATGCCCGAGATCTACTACGATGCGACCTTCGCCACGACATCAATGCCCAATGCCGAGAACGAGAGGAGGACGAATGTCGCCGACTTGAAGATGAACATGAGCGCTTTGGTCTCCACCACGTGAGGTTTCAACGACATAGTCGGAGCAGGAGCCCTCACTCGGACGAAGGAGTCCCTGCCTTCTCGCGTGAACTACAGCAATTCGACTGGCCCACAAGCTTCAAATCGACTGGCATAGAGAAGTACGATGGCAAGACCAACCCGGAATCCTGGTTGACAGTGTACACCTTGGCGATTTGAGGGGCTGGAGGCGACCACAAGGCAATGGCAAATTATCTCCTATCGCCTTAGCTGATTCGACACGAACATGGTTAACGGGGCTTCCCAGAGGATCTATAGGCTCCTGTGGGGAACTCCGCAACCATTTCATGGCCAACTTCCAAGGAACATACCAAAAGCCAACCTCCAAGTACAACCTATACCAGTGCCACCAGAAGAAGAACGAGTTTCTCAAGGACTTCATAAAGCTCTTTTCTGAGAAGAGGAACTCAATCCCCAAAATCAAGAACGAGGTAGTCATTGCAGCCTTCCGCAAGGAAGTCAGAGACACCCTGTTCTTTGCCAAGTCTACTCAGAAGCCACCTACATCCGTCAAAGCCCTCTTCGACATGGCCAATAAGTAGATTGACTCAGTCGATGAGGTCGACAAAGCGCTCGACGACAAAAAGGAGCCACTACAGAAGCAGCGATGGGACACTAATGATGCGGCTCCCTCGAAGGCTAGGAACCACAAGCGCAAATCAGAAGACATCATGGCCACTGTTGACCGCACCCGACCGTGACCCCCTAAGGCGGACAACTATCAGAAGGTCATGAACGGGCCATGCCCCTTCCATCCAAAGGGAAAGCACGCGACTAAAAACTGCTTCATGCTCAAGAAATATGTTTCTGAGCAAACATCTACATCTGGCGAACCAAAAGACAAGGATAAGCCAGACTCAAGCCCAGCTGGTGACTACAAAGATCCCTAGGCTAAGCTCAACCACATATTTGGAGGACCGTCAGCATATGAGTCTAAGCGCAAACAAAAATTGACCGTGCGGGAAGTAAACTTGGTCTCCACTAACACCCCCCAATATCTACGTTGGTCCGAAGTGGCAATCATGTTCGACCGCACAGATCACCCTGACCGGGTGGCACATCCAGAGCGTTAGCCACTCGTCCTAGACCCTGTCATCAGAAACATTAAGCTAAAGAAGGTTCTCATCGATAGAGAAAGCGCACTCAACATCCTCTTTGCCAAGACGCTCGACGAGATGAAGATACCTCGATCCGAATTACAATCGAGTATAGCTCCCTTCCACGGAGTAATCCCCGGCCTTTCTTCAACTCCTCTCGGCCAGATTACTTTGCCGGTCACCTTCGGCACACGGGAGAATTTTCGCACTGAAAGTATCTGCTTCGAAGTCATCGACTTCGAGATAGCTTACCACACCATACTCAAGCGACCGACGCTCGCCAAATTCATAGCAGTACCCCACTATATTTACATGATGCTCAAGATGCCTGGACCAGCAGAAGTGCTCTCTCTACGCGGTGATATCAAGAAAGCATTCACTTGCGATAAGGAAAGCTATGAGTTGGCCCAGTCACAAGAAGCTGCAGTCGGACAAAGCAACATCCGACTAGCAGCGGCAACTTTAAAGGACGACAATTAAGTCCCGGCAAAAAAGGCAGCCAAGTCAGGAATTTCAGCTGAGTCAGATACCAAGAAGATCCCCTGGACCCTTCTGACCCCACCAAGACTGCGCTTGTCGGGACCAAACTCGACCCCAAATAGGAAGACGAGCTCGTCACCTTCCTTCGGTGAACAAGAATATATTTGCTTGGAAGGCTTCTGACATGCCTAGTGTACCAAGGGAGGTGATCGAGCATTCCCTCAATATCAAGTCAGACACCAAACCTGTCAAACAACGACTACGGCGCTTCACATAGGACAGTAAATATGCTATCTGCGAGGAGATAACCAAGCTCCTAGCTGTTGGGTTCATCAATGTCACGCCCAGAAATCTAGCCAATTTCTAGACTATTTTGTGTATTAAAATCCCTGTCTAGGAATCAAGCCAGGGTACACAAAATGACAAATCAATAAACAAATCCAAACGTAAATAAAGTGTAAATACTTATAGAAGAGGCACTTAGTCCTCACATGGAAGAAAACAGCAGTGGAAAGGCGAAACTAGCGTGACTTCAGCTCCACACTACATGCAAGCTCAACTGGGGTATAAGCCAAGTTCTTCTAAACTCAACTTCGACACAAACGGTCTTCACCTCTGAAAAGGGGGACATAACAAGACTGAGTACCACCCACCGTACTCAGCAAGCCACACCAATGATGCATTCATGCACGGGATTTCCATGGGAGGTTGGTGGCTCATTTGTGTAAAGGCAGTTGTAAACAGTGGTACTTATAAAACAGGTAAAACAGTTGTTATTTTAATCAGTATTAATCCATCACTGAACAATGCTACACCACATTGATCAGGCCCAAACCATCCACCTAAACTATACCAGTTCCATTAAATCAAGTTAATTAAGTAAGGGTGAGCCTAATCACAGTGAGTCTTGACCAATCGCCCATATCCGCGGGCACGGCTATTCGAATAGATTTACTTTGGCCAGAGATGTACATCTTTACCCACAAGACACAGCCCCGCACGTGTCTCCACGTGCCCGTAACCCACGGTGAAGGGGCCATGACAGGACCATTCATGCAACCTCTCCGTAACCATCCACACCACGCTGAGGTTGCACCTGCCGATAGGGCACACCGTGTCAATCAGGCTACCCCCCTTGCGCCACAATAGATCCGGAGGCCGATCAACTCAACCCCCGAGCTGACCCAACTCCATCACGCCCATCCTCACCAAACGGTGCCTAGGAGAGGGAAGAGCTACACTACAAGCTCAGCCGTTACCCATGCTGGCTTGTGGTTGTACGGAAATCTGCTCAAGGGGTTCCTACAAACCGGTCCTTAACTGCCATGGGTGCGACCAGCAAAACCATGCACCCACAGCTCACCATTAGGTCAAATTTTAGTTGATTAGTTACGACCAATTACCATGGTCAAACATCTCAAGCACGCAGCTCAACAGGTTACCAATATAGAAATAATGTGATTATCTCATCAGTGATCTAGTGGTACTAAGCATGGCTAAACAGGTCCTATCTCTAGCCAAGTCATCCAATGAGACATAAGCTAGTCAGATTATCACCCAAAGTTATCAAGGAATGGATAACAAATAAACAGGGTCTTAAGCAAGCGGATAGGTTGTCCCATATTACATGTAATTGGTAAAACATGCAATTTATTTATAAATTGTAAAATGTTTCACAAAGTAGGTTCAACATGCTCAAGATTGAATGTGTGACTTGCCTTGCTTCTTCAAATAATCTTCCGAGCGAAATCCATGAAGTCGCGGTCCTTCGAAACGTCGGATTCCTAAGCACTGGCACGCAAAATAAGGAAAAACTCTAATAAAAACCAAGTAAACAGTACATGAAAAGTAAAGAAACATATAGAGCTCAATTTTAGATGAATTTTGAGAGTTGAATGGTCCAATTTGGAGTTCGTATGAATTAGTTATGAATTTTAGAAGTTTTGAGCCATTTAAATCAATTTGTGGAATTAAATACGATTTATGACGCAATTATTATTTATTTTTTAACTAAAAACAAGGATTATGACGTCAGCCCTTGGGAGAGAGAAAGAGAACGGCACTGACACGCGGGCCCCGCATGTCGGTGAGAGGAAAGGGCCGGTCCACCATGGACCGAGGCCATGGACTTGGTCCACAGGAAATGAACGGCCTAGATCGGCCCGATGAGATCCAACGACCAGGATAGTTTTAGGGTTTTATGGAAATCCGATGGCTCGGATTAGATCTCAGGAGATCGACGGCTGAGAATGGCTCTGGAGATGTTAAGAGGATCGGATGGACTAGATTACGTCGGGATGATCAAATGGTTGAGGTTGATTCAGGGATATATGCGTGGGTCCCCTATGTCATCCGCAGGAGAGGGGCTGCCGGTGGGACCCACCCATCAGTGTGATGGGGCGAGGCGTGCTTGGCCATCCGCCATGGCACGACATAGGGGCATGCCAGCACGGCGGGCAGAGGTGTTCGACGGCGCCAGGACGCCGGTGGCACAGAGGAAAGGATGACGACACCGGTGACGGGGCGGCGACGACGACAATGACGGCGATCCCGGGACGGTGCTCGGCAAGGCATGTTGAGACCGAGGGGGTCCGTTGGGGGAGAAAGAAGAGCAAGGCGAGGGGGATTGCAACAGCGGCGCTCACCGGTGGCAGGCGAAGGCGTTGTCGGCGACAGCGATGACCGAATATCGGTGCCGGTTTTGGGAGGCAAAGGCGACGATGCTAAGCGGTGGAGAGGGGAAGGGGTTGGGGAGGTTCACTGAGCGCCTATTGGCGAAGGAGGCGGCGCGGGGAGCTTGGCAGCAAGGAGGGGACTGCGAGCTCCTCAGGTTGAAGACGACGGTGGCGCTCCGGCGGCGGTTGGCTTCGTGGAAGGGTACGCCGAGGCACTGCTCGACACGGCGGAGGCGGTGGTGGGGTCGCGGCAACCCAGCGCGGCTCGGGATGGCAGCAAAAGGTGGCTGGAGACAGCGGCAGGTGGCGGCGGTGGAGCGTGGTGGAGCGGGCGTTTGGGGGCGCGGCGAGCTTGGGTGAGCGGGGGAAACGAGAGAGGGGAGCTCCGGAGAGCTATTTAAGGGCACGGGGAGGTGGGATCGTGGCCGGGGAGGCAGATTTGGAGCGGGAGTGGGCACGGTCGTCACGACGACGTGGGCGCGATTCAACGCCGCTTTTCGTTGGCGAGTGGGGGAGAAGAAGGCGGGAGGTGGAGGGGACCGGGTCTCCCCCGTTCAAATACGCGGCGCGGGCAGGAAGGAGCAGAACTAGCGCGGCGACTCGCGTGACGTGGGGAGGCGGCCATGGCGGTTGCCCGGCCAGAGGAGGAAGACAACCCCGACAGGTGGGCCTCGACCCCACCTGTCGATGGCACAGGCGATGACAGGCGCGGGAGGCGGGAGCGGACTAGGCCGGCTTGGCTAGGCCCAGATGGAGGCCGGCCCGAGAGGGGAGAAGGGAAGGTGAGGGGAGAGTTGGCAGGCCGGCGGGAGCAAGGGGTAAGGATTGGGTCGGATTCGGCCTAGAGCAAGGGGAGGGAATTTTAATTTGATTTCTCCATTTAAATATTCATTGAAATGTACTTTGTGCTATTAAAATTAGGGTTTGTGCTCTGAAAATTCCAAGGAAATTCTAGAGAGTATTTTTAGGGCATGGATAATGTTAGAAAAATATTCCCAGCCATGATTTATTAACGAAAATTTTATTTCCCACATTTAATTCACTTGTAAATTGATTTACATTTTAGTATAAATTCTAGAAATAATTTATTAAATGATTTTTAATCCCCGAAAGAAAATCGGGGCGTGACAAACCTACCCCCCTTAGAGGAATCTCGTCTCGAGATTCGGAATGGCTAGAAAGAAAGATGGGTATGGGTGGTGTTTAGTCTGTCTGCTCACTTCTACTGACTTTTCCCCTTTTACTGATGGATTAATCATACCTGCATAACTGGATTGGCTGGCATCGATGTCTGCCTTCCGTAGTTTGCCCAAAACACGACCTAACTTTAAGATACAGCCCAACTCTAACTTTGCTTGCCCGTCATTTGATTTTGGACAACACATGTTTTGAGATAATTGAATTAATGTTCTCTTCGACTAATCTTTAACACCTGCACTCTCGGTTGACCTGAGATTGCCCCCTTTCAAGCTCGCAATAGGTGCAGCTTTCCCAAGACATTGCGACTGCCGTATCTGTGTCTTGCCCCATTTTCCTTGGTTTGGGGAAGTTGCAGGTCTCTGAGAGAAACCATTCATAGATACATGAAGATGCATATCCAGAGTTGCTCATTTCCGAGGTGGTTAACCGTCTCTTCTTATTTAGATCAATTATCCTTCCACCCTCTAGAATAACCTCAACTTCTTTGGGTTTCGGTAGAATATGATATTCGAAAGCCTAACACTCCATCGGTTCCTCCAAACGAAGGGATGATTACGTCCTTTCATACAATGGAGGCTTTTGACTGATCTCCTGGCTAATGGGAAAAAGTTCCCAAGAGAGATAACTTTCATCCACCTCCTTAACATAACGACCCCAGTAGTACTTCCCCTGTTCTATGTTCACATAGGACACGACTTTTTGGCTTTTGATTTGACTTTGACGGTGAGTCAACAGAATGGAATGCTTGGAGAATGACTCTGAGAGGGACATATTCCACTTGACGGGCCATGTGCTACTGAGACGGTAGTCAATAGCAAACCTTGCACAAAACTCTTCTTGGATGCATGATGTTCCGTCTTCAACATTCTTTTTTCTGAGATCGTTAACTGTTTATTCTGACTATAATCGATTACCCGCCATCTTTTAGGGTAATATCTAGTTTTTTTCAAGTTTATGTACGATATTGGCTTTGAGAAGCTAGCACTTCCTCAATGCACTTTCATTCAAGGGTGTCTTGGAGCTAAGTAGTTTGTTAATGAGAAGGTACCACTGACAAGGTGACCCTCCCATCGAGCTTCTTAGCACACCAACTCTTGTCTGACTTTTCTGCACCTGCTCACTTTAGATGCGTCGTTATAGCTTCTAGCATTGCTTTGACAGGTAACCACCCAGTTGGGTTGCTTAATTGATATTTCTGAAACAAGCACACGCCACTTAATGAACCATGTGCAGCTGAAAGAGTATTGCAGAAGGACAACCTTTAACTAGCACCCATGGCTGATCCTTTCGAGCAGGCCGGTCATCGACCCACAGTTATCTTCTCACATCAACTGCAAGTTCTGAAACCTGTGGAGCCCTGCATGCTTCTACCATTGGTTGCTGTCCGTTTAAGTTGAGTAGACTCACTAACATTCCTTGAGTAGAGAAGGCCCACTTAGCGGGATTCCTTTTTCAGCCTCACTTCTGCCCATGCCATTCCTGGCATGTTGCCTACACTCCTTTTTTTTTCTTTTTACCCATGGGATAGTGATGGAATGGTTTGTCTGGTTCATCTATCATCTTCCAAGAAACTCTGAAGTGGCTTGTTAAAAGTTGCATCGGCTGCCTTAGGGTAGGGGTACCACCTTTTAATCCATGCTCACGTCTAGGGTGTAGCTACCACTTCCAAAGGTTTCATCCCAGTAGTTATCCTCTTGAGCATCCCATCATATCGGCCATAGGGTGGGTACTGTTTGGATTCTCGGTGAAACTTCTGTATTTTCGTCTTTTGTTTCAATGCCGCAATGGGCAATCCATGGGTTCGTCCAAGTGTACTTCCCTGTGGTTGAGTTCATATCATTATGTGTTGGTTCAGTCTAACCATTCTTCTTTTGTTGGTTAGCCATTTCTTTTCCTGGCTAGCAACTAAGCTTTTGAGCTCAGCATACATGGGGTTTGTGAGAAAAGAAACTCTGAGTCTCTTGCATTGTTGTATGGCACATTGCTCAGTCGACATTCGCATCACCGAAATGAGTCATCAATACAACTGCCAACCCACTCTTTATTCAGACTTCCTTTCTTATTACATACTGTCACAAAATGTCTGGGTGCAAGAAAAACACTTGGGCATTAAAGATTCATGGACTATGGTTGGCCCTGACTAGCGGGCTTCTTGACTGTTGCTGCATCAGTGTCGGTGATAACGGTATGGTTGACTTCTCTACTGCAAGCTAGCAGGAGTACCGACGAGGATAACGCTTCGGCTGCGGGCATTCTCAAAAGAGATGTTCGTCCTCTTGGTAGTTATAGTAGGTTAATGCCTTCATACTCTTGGTGGTATCCTCCTAGGATTGTGATGCGAGACTAGGTGCCCGATCTTCCAATAGGTTCTATTTGGCGACGTGTGGACATTCACATTTTGAGATTTCCGATCAGCAGATCATCACCTCGCACTCGCTACACCCGCGCGTCTTGTCGTTATCGGCCACGCTCTCACGCAGTCGACCTAACCACGAAGGTTTTGCTCCTGCAAACAATCGAAGAAATTTGCAAGAACAAGGAAGAACACAATCTGAATTGCAGATGAATGTTTAGCACACGAGGTTGGGGTTCTACAAACTAATCTAGACGACGAAACTGCAATGGCAGAATAATCTAAGCAAAACCCAACCCTAACTCGACGACTTCTACTGAATATATACGGTCTAGGGTCTGTCAAGAACCCCTGGACACATCCCTAATGGACTCTGACACGATACAAGGCCCAACAGCCCAAAAGACGGTGACGCAGCACCCCAGCAAATTCTATTCGTCCTCTTATTTTGATGATATCTTTTGACTCGTAAAGAATTTTGACATGAGACTGAATCCATTGGAAATCTTATCTCCTTAGCTTTCCGTACATATGTAGAACGTTGAAAATGGAGTTCATATGCAATCTGGGCGATGATTTTAGTGCGGATTGCTCCTAGAATCCGAGATGGACTCGAGCTCGATATGAATTGGGCCTCCAACTTGACTTGAACGCCTTTGCTGGCCTTGTCCGCCTCCTAGCCTCTCTCCAAGTACTTCCTGGTCCTCTCCAAGGTTCCTAATCATAATTAAATCATTAAGTAGCAATCTATTCTCAAAGTCACTAAAAGAAGAACTTAGGAACGAGTTCACCTGGAGATTCAATTGTTGTTCCCGAGCTCTAGTAATTGGCCCTTGCTCCTCCCCCTCTTGAAATGGAGTCATCCTCAACTCAAGCTCATCTTCTTCTCCCAAGTATGGTTTCAAATCTGAAATGTTAAAGGTGGGACTAACCCCAAACTCGGGAGGCAACTCAAGTTTATATGCATTATCGTTAATTTTCTCAATTATTTTAAAAGGACCAGCAGCTCTAGGTATTAATTTAGATTTTCTAAGCTCTGGAAATATATCTTTTCTTAAGTGTAACCACACTAAATCACCTGGTTCAAAAGTAACTTCCTTGCTACCTTTACTACCAGCAATTCTATACTTTTCAGTCATCTTTTCAATATGTTCTTTAGTTGTTGCATGTATTTTCAAAATAAAATCAGCACGCTGCTTAGCATTATGATATGTCCACTCAGTAGTAGGTAAAGACAAAAGATCAATAGCAGCATGGGGATTAAATCCATACACTACCTACAAAGGACTGACCTTGGTAGTGGAGTGTTCTGCCCGATTGTATACAAATTCAACATGCGGCAAACACTCTTCCCATATCTTCAAATTCTTCTTCAAAATAGCTCGCAACATAGTAGACAATGTTCTATTCATGACCTCGGTCTGTCCATCAGTTTGTGGTTAACATGTTGTAGAAAATAGCAGCTTTGTACCCAATTTATTCCAAAGTGTACGCCAAAAGTGACTCAAGAATTTAGCGTCATGATCTGAAACAATAGTAGAAGGCATACCATGCAAGCGAATAATCTCTTTGAAAAAGAGGTCAACAATATGAATGGCATTATCGCTTTTATGACAAGGAATAAAGTGTGCCATCTTAGAAAATCGATCCACTACAACAAAAATGCTATCTCTCCCCCTCTTTGTCCTAGACAATCCCAAAACAAAATCCATAGATATGTCTGCCCAAGGAATAGAAGGAACAGGAAGAGACATATACAAACCATGTTGATTCAAACGAGACTTAGCTTTTTGACATGTGGTGCAGCGAGCCACGAAACTACATCTCGCCTCATCTTTGGCCAAAAGAAGTGTGTGGCCAAAACTTCCTCCGTCTTCTTAGCGCCAAAATGACCCATCAAACCTCCTCCATGGGCCTCCTGCAGCAACAAAAGATGAACGGATCCAATTGGAATGCATAGGCGGTTAGCTCTAAACAAGAATCCATCATTAAGCACAAATTTATTCCATGTACGTCTCTCTTTACAATTCAAGAACACGTCTTTAAAATCAACATCAAGTTCAGATTGTCCCTTAATCGATTCAAGTCCAAATATACGACAGTCAAGTTGAGACAACATGGTATAGCGTCTAAACAAAGCATCAGCAATCACATTATCCTTCTCTTTCTTATGTTTGATGATGTAAGGAAAGGATTCAATAAATTCTACCCACTTAGCATGTCTTTTATTCAATTTTGCTTGACTTCTAATATGTTTCAGAGACTCATGATCAGAATGTATAATAAATTCCTTCCGCCATAAATAATGTTGCCAAGTCTCTAATGTTCGAACCAAAGCATACAATTCTTTATCATAGGTGGAATAGTTTAAACTAGGCACTGACAACTTCTCACTAAAGTATGCAACAGTCTTACCCTCTTGAATAAGAACACCTCTAATCCTAATTCCACTTGGATCACATTCAAGTCCGAAAACCTTACCAAAATCAGGGAGTTGGAGTAGCGGTGCATGAGTCAACTTCTCTTTAAGCAAATTAAAGGCGTCTTCATGTACTTGTCCCCATCGAAAAGGAACGCCTTTCTTGGTGAGCTTATTCATGGGTGCGGCAATGGTGCTGAAATCTCTCACAAAGCGATGGTAGAATCCAGCTAGCCCAAGAAAACTCCGCACTTGTGTAACCGATTTAGGAATCGGCCAACTCTTGATCGCTTCAATCTTGGTCTCATCAACTTAAACTCCCAGTGGAGTCACAGCATAACCAAGAAACGAAACTCGTTCCGTGCAAAAAGCGCACTTCTCGAGATTACTGAACAAGCATGCATCTCTCAAAGCAATAAAAACAACACGTAAATGTTCCTTATGTTCATCTAAAGACTTGCTATAAATCAGTATATCATCAAAATAAACCACCACAAATCTACCAACGAAAGTGCGTAAAACTTGATTCATGAGTCACATAAAAGTAGAAGGGGCATTTGGTAAACCAAAAGGCATAACTAACCACTCATACAAATCAAATTTCGTTTTAAATGCAGTCTTCCATTCATCACCCAATTTCATTCTAATTTGGTGGTATCCACTACGCAAGTCTACTTTAGAGAATACAACAGAGCCATTTAATTCATCAAGCATATCATCTAACCTAGGAATAGGATGACGATATCTAATAGTTATGTTGTTAATGGCTCAACAATCCACACACATGCACCATGACCCATATTTCTTAGGCACCAAAATAACAGGAACAGCACAAGGACTAAGACTCTCACGTACATACCCTTTTTAAGCAAGTCTTGTACTTGACGCTAAATTTCCTTAGTCTCTTCAGGATTGGTCCTGTATGGCGCACGGTTTGGCAACGTAGCTCCTGGGATCAAATCAATTTGATGCTCAATTCCTCTCATAGGTGGCAGCCTCGGGGGTATTTCACTTATAAATACATCAACAAACTCCTGCAAAAGGTTAGCAATTGCACTTGGCAAAGATGGAGGCAAATCCTCAAGTGTAAAGAAAGTATCTTTGCAAATCAAAGCATAGCAAATAGACTCATGTGCAATTAACTCAGAAATTTCAGATTTAGTAGCTAACATGGAAGCACCTTTCAACCTAAGTGTATCGTTCCTAGTATGTGGGTCCTTTTTCCCCTTCTTTGGCGGAAAAACATCTTTAGCTACTTGCTGATTTTCAGACTTAGATTCATTTAATCTCCTCTCATTTTCAGCACGTGCTACATCATCTTTCAGAACTTCAGCAGGAGTCATTGGTAGCAACTCCATCTTCTTACCATTGTGTGTGAAGGTGTAAGTGTTAGTTCTACCATGGTGCAACACATCTCTATCATATTTCCAAGGCCTACTCAACAGCAAAGAACATGCTTGCATAGGCACAACATCAAAATTTACACTATCATGGTAATTTCCAACGGAAAATTGCACCCTCACAATTTTGCTTACCTTTAATTTACCACAAGAGTTGAACCACTGGATGTAGTAAGGCCGTGGATGTGGTTGTGTAGGCAAACCAAGCTTCTCAACCAAATCAGAGCTAGCAAGATTGCTACAGCTCCCA
This sequence comes from Oryza meyeriana var. granulata, assembly GCA_003991445.1. Lineage (NCBI taxonomy): Eukaryota > Viridiplantae > Streptophyta > Magnoliopsida > Poales > Poaceae > Oryza > Oryza meyeriana. Next base: position 122,535 of record RYFJ01001587.1, read on the forward strand.
CTATCAATGATAACATGGCATGCCTTATTATTGACCACAAACCTAGATTGAAACAAGTTATGGCGCTAATTTTGCTCCGCCTTCTCCATTTGAGCACTTAGCATCCGTTGTGCTACATGCTCAAGTACTAGCTTATAACCGCAGCATCTATTTGCTCTACACCGTCATCGTTGTGGTCTTCGTCTCCAGTGTGGTTAGTGGCATCTACTAATTCTTCTTCAACATCGCTGGCACTAGTGTAGCCACCATCATCTGTAGCAATGAGAACTCTCTGGTTCGGGCAATCACGTTGCACATGCCCCATCCCTTTGCACTTGAAGCATTGAATATCTCTTGCTCGCCCCATGGAAGCAACCGATGATGCATTTTTTGCGGGTGCCTACGAACGAACAGATTTACTCACCTCGGTAGCACGGGATGCTGGCGCCGATGCCTCTAATCGCGCCCGATTGGTGGAGGGTGTAGCAGTCCGGACAGTGGTGGAGGTACTTTTTCCAGACCCAAAGGGAGGCCTCGATGTAGAAGTGATGCCCCAATTGTTCCTTTTCATTGTTTGCCTTCCCTGCAATTCCTGTTTAGCTAACATAGCTAGATGGAACAACTGGTTAATAGAATTGTATTTTTTATAGGCAATTATGTTCTGAATTTTACGTCTCAATCCCCCATAGAACCGAGCCATCTTATCCTCCTCATCCTCATGTACCTCACAACGCAACATGCCTATTTGTAATTCTTGATAGTATTCTTCTACAGACTTGTCACCTTGTTCTAGGCGTTGCAACTTTTTTCGCAAATCTCGTTTGAAGGATGGAGGAATAAATCTACCCCGCATAGCTCGCTTCAGTCTATCCCATGTGTCAGGTTCTAGGCCAGATTTAACTAGTTCACTCCACCAAATAATAGCAAAGTCCTTGAACTCACTAGTTGTTTGCCTAACCCTATGAATTTCAGGAACTAAATGAGAATTAAACTTCTGCTCTACTGTTATCTCCCAATCTAAATAAGCCTTAGGGTCATATTTTCCAGAAAAGAAAGGCAAGGTAAATTTAACTTTAGCAAAAGGATCATCATTACCTCGCCCTTGGTGGCGGTTACCTCCCATACCTTGCTGGTTGAATCGCAGCCGTTGTCGTAGGCACTCATCACGAAGTTCAGCGCGTACATCACTATTGTCGGCTTCCTCTTCTTCATTACCTCCATCATCATCAACAAGTGGTGTGGCCGAGTGACGTTTGCGTGCCAACTGCGTCGATGTGTTAGTCGAGAGGTGGTAATGCTCCCCACTATAGCCTGGGAGTCTTCCCGCATAGCATTTACTGCAGCACACACTTATCCTCCACTCTTCTTATCCAGCTTCAGTGATCTCCTCTGCGAAGCACAATCAGCGAAATCATCACCTCACTCTGCCATGGTTAGTATTAAAATAGAAACAAACAACACAAAAAGTATGATCCCTCATCAACTACTAGCACCCTAGACACACGCTGTCTACTTGCTCTTACAAAAATCTTACCATTGAGCAGCGGTTTCCGACTAAGCGACACGATGGGATGTTTTACCCGACCGGTAGGGTGCCCACATATCAGCCCGAGGATCAACCGGACTCACTGAGAAGTGTTGATCTTGGAGCAGATTATTGTAGCAAGGGTGAGCAAAATTCAATAACAGAAACATAGCAAGCCGAATAAGTGTGCCAAATACTCTAGCAGTTCGCTGGTCCGAGACATTTCCTAGAACCAGTCTAGCAAATGTGAGAGTAAGAAACAAAGGACTTCAGAACAAATTTCTCTCACCAAGTCTCTCGAAATCCTTGACAGCAGCAGCTCAGCAAGACTGCTCATCTGAAAACAGCTCTCTATCCTTTTCTTTTTTTTTTCTTTTTCTCTTCTCTGTTTTCTGTTTTTCTCTTTCTAGAGTACACTAGTACAACAAGAAGCACCACAAAATTGTAGCTCGACTATAATGCCACGCAGTGACCTTAGAAAACACACAGAGCGCTCTTCTGGAAAAGCGATGCAGAAGAAACTTCGGAGCTAAAAAACTCAGTCTTTGGCAGGCCAAATTTTGCATTAGTAAATTGGCCAAACCTGACAAGTGGGGAGGAGGGATGTTTAAAACATTTTCTTGTAGAGGTCTGCAAAATAAAATTACCCAATTCTGATTCCGTATGTAAAAAGTTTATGGTTGATTCTTAAGACAGTAGTGCGACTATGGTTTCACGTTCAACCCTGTTGCTCCGGCTAAGTATAATGCCAATAGGCAACAGGCTGACAAGGAGCTAGCTGATGTAGGCGATTGACACAAGTGCTTGCGATCTATCTAAAAAAAAGGCTTGCCGAAAGCGTGCTAAAAGCTTAAGTGGCTTGCAGTCCGAAACCGAGTAGACTCGATCTCTCAAGGCAGGCTCTCGCCAAAGGCAAAAGCTGTAGAACTGAGAACCACGAACATGAGCTAAACCAGCGACCCTAACTTGACCTAGGACACAGACTCAACAAAGCGAAGTTGAAATAAATTGCGAAGCACAAAGGGTTTGGACAGGATAAACGTAACACTACGAAAGAAACACGATAGTAATCAAAGTTGTTGGTTTTAGATCAGGTAAGGAAACAAAACTATAGAGAAACACAATGAACCTATCGAACCACCTGATGCTCAGAACCCTTATGCGAGATAGGCCCGATCTTCCGATAGGTGGATTTGAGCGACGATGGACTTTCACGTTTTGAGGGCTTAGCAACACACCAACCGGCCCCCAGACGACAAGACTTGCACCGACAAACAGAACCACACATCCCGCACCGCCAACCAGCCCACACACAGTGTGTCCGGCCCAAAAGTGCCGACGAAACTAAACTGCACAAATCAGCCGACATCCCGTCTCACCTCGCACTCGCCTACACCCGACGTCGTGTCACTTATCCCCACGCCTCTCCACGCAAATCAACCTAACTACGACAGGTTTGCTCCGACAAACAATCAAAAAAAATTTGCAAAAAACACAAGGAAGAAACACAATCTGAATTGCTAGCATGCAATTTACTAGCCACACGAGGTTGGCGTATCCTACAACGATCTAAACGCGAAACTGCCCAACTGCACCAGAATAATCTAAGCAAAATCCAACCCTAACTCGAGACTTCTACTGCCAACATACTAGCGCTCTAGGGGCTCTCAAAAAACCCTGGACGCATCCCCTTAATGGACTCTGACACTAACAACCCCAACCGACCAAAAGACGGTGACGCAGAACCCTACTCAAATTCTGTTCACCCTTTTGTTCGATGATATCTCCTTGACTCGTTAAAGAATTTTGAATATGGACCAAATCCATTGGAAAACTATCTCCTTAGCTTTCCGACAATTGATAGAACATCAAAACAGATTCATATGCAATCTGGG